>SDVV010004566.1:0-20063 GCA_016164225.1 Gammarus roeselii
CCCCCCTTTGGTTCCACATCTGATTGCGCCGGAGATTTAACTAATCTTGGTATCAAGACACCAGGCGACACTCGATAACACTCCCTCTTTGGCTCCACATCTGATTGCGCCCGAGATTAAACTAATCATGGTATCAAGACACCAGCCGACACTCGCCAACACTCCCCCTTTGGCTCCACATCTGATTGCGCCTGAGATTAAACTCATCTTGGCATCAAGACATCAGGCGATACTCGTCAACGTTCCCCCTCTTTGGCTCCACATCTGATTGCGGACGAGATTAAAGTCATCTTGGCATCAAGACACCAGGCGACACTCGCCAACATTCCCCTCTTTGACTCCACATCTGATTTCGCCCAAGATTAAACTCATCTTGGCATCAAGACACCAGGCGAAACTCGTCAACACTCTCCTTTTGGCTCCACATCTGATTGCGCCCGAGATTGAACTAATCTCTGCATCAAGACACCAGGCGACACTCGCCAACATTCCCCCTCTTTGGCTCCACACCTGATTGCGCCCGAGATTAAACTCATCTTGGCATCAAGACACCAGGCGACACTCGCCAACATTCCCCCTTTTTGGCTCCACATCTGATTGCGCCCAAGATTAAACTAATCTTGGCATCACGACACCAGGCGACACTCACCAACATTCCTCCTCTTTGGCTCCACATCTGATTGCGCCCGAGATTAAACTCATCTTGGCATCAAGACACCAGGCAACACTCGCCAACATTCTCCCTCTTTGGCTCCACATCTGATTGCACCCAAGATTAAACTCATCTTGGCATCAGTCACTAGGCGACGCTCGCCAACATTCCCCCTCTTTGGCTCCACATCTGATTACGCCCGAGATTAAACTAATCTTGGCATCATGACACCTGACTTTTTAAATGTTTAATGAAAACCGTATCACGATTATGGCTCCTCCTTGACATCTTCTGGACAATGATTCAAACGAGTAAAGATGTTATGATTCAATTATAGCATCGAAGATAGCGAATTCGTTGGCGTCGGGATTGTTCGACGGACATTGGTGTCATCTACGGGTCAGCGGTGTACAAGGAATGTACTAGGAATGTACAAAATGTTATCCCATAGTTTAATAGACGAACCTTGTCTAAGCTTGAAACAATTTAAAAATGTATTTGGTGATGAGGCTCTTAGAGTAATTAATATCAATCCGACCATAGTCGCTAATATATAGACCTAACGATACTCTTCAATGGAAATCTCGAAATAGGATGCCACTAAGTGTTTATATACTGGTAGTAGAGCTTACTAAATTGGTATACAATCTGTATCAGGGCAAAATGCTGTTCATGGATGATTCTCATCAAAGGTGTGCCTTCTCTTGTCGACAAGTGTAGTATATATTTTTTCTTCCTGCCCTTCAACTTTTGTGCAATCCCTTATGTCTATAAAATGGGCTTTTTAGGTGTGGTATATCCATCTATATCAATAAATGAGTTTGAGGTTGGGTTCATTTAGCAGATTAAAAGTATGCCCCTCTGCCTCCAGACTCCTAGTTTACCTTCCCGAGACCTTTGATGTTAATTAAATTAGATTAAGGTGTCCATCTCTACCTTCTCGGTGAAGACGGACCCCTTAACTTGTAATCCATCTACACCGGAGCTATGATACGTGTCTCTGTGAGCTTAATCTTGAGATTGCAATTTGAACAGAATTAATTACGATTGAATTTGGTAGCCTCATGAACTCAAAGTGGCCTCTCTGGCCCCTAACCTTAAGCTCACGACCTCTGGACACTAACTCTGACCCTCGGACCGCATATGTCGCCATTACGCCCCACTCTTGCCACGTAACTGTGTGACGCCTGCTAGTCCAAATGAAGATATGCGGCATCAGTTGTTACAATTTTTATTACACTTGATGTGTGGTGTGGTCGCTTGGCGGGAATGCCGCCAGGCAGACTTTACTACCAGCTGAATACGAGGGGCATGGGAGACCATGAAGCTGGAGGACTAGCGTAGCGCTGAGGAGCTATTACAGCTGGCGGGGTAGTAAAGGGCTGAGGAACCTTCACAAATGACGGTCTGGTGCAGGGCTGAAAAGAAGCGACATAGGGATGGCTGGTGCAGGGCTGAGGTGCCGTCACATCTCGCGAACTGGTGAAGGGTGAGGAGCCGTCGCAGCTTTCGGGCTAGGGCAGGACTGAAGAGACGTCGCAGCTGGTGAGACGCTTATAAGTGTTTAAAGGTATAAGAAGACAAAAACAGGACTTTTGACCTGAGTTAGGTTGTCTTTTGATTGGAAGAAGATTAGTTTTGAAGTAGAACGTCGAAGAGCGATAAGTGTGTCGGTGTAATTTCTGTTCTTTAGAAGATCAAGTCAGGGAAACTCAACTCACCCGCTGAAGGCAGTTATTTAACTGCGAGTTACTTAGAATTTGTTAAGCCGTGACATGAACGTTTCGATTGTATCGCTGTTTACAACATCCGTTGCGAGTTTCTTCCATTCTTCGACTACTCTATAAGTGAAGATATTGCGAGCTATATCAAGTGAGAAATACTTCCCAACGATTTTGTATCCATTATTCCTGGTCACTCCGCTCTCATCTTGAGTGAAAAGCCTAGCTCGGTCAAAGTTTTCCTTCCCCTTCATAATCTTCTACACTTTGATCATGTCACCTCATACCCGATGCTTCTCTGGTGAATAAAGGTTGAGTTCATGTTGTATTTCTTGGTACGATTTTTTTCGCTACGCAGGGATAAGTTTGATGGCTATACGTCGAACCTTTTCTAATTGAATAAGTTCGTTTCTAAGGTATTGAGACCAGAATTAGACAGAATACTCAAGTTGCGGTCCCTTAAATACATTAAATAAGTTAAGAATACTCTCAACTCCCGTAGGAGATAGTGCGGGATAACATACCAAACATTTTATAGAAATATTTTGGCTGCATCGTTACATTGCTTGTCATTTCTTAAGTCGTTACTAATGATGACGCAAAGATCTCTCTCTTCGGTGACAGGACTCCGTTTGTTTTCGGGCATGCGAATATTTATGCTAGAGGTTATGATGACCAACGAGCATAACTTAACATTTGTCAAATCTAATTAGATTTGCTCACACTCGAGTTTGGTTTGCACGTTCCGGCCCACCTATATCTCTTGGAGTAATTCTCCATTTTCCATAACGTCTGAGAAGACATTCCATGTGATTTTGAATGGCAGTTTTGCTATTTACAGTGCTCGGGTATATTTATGCAACTACAGTTTTTTCTAACTCAAAATATTTCCCTAACATTTGTCCCAAAATAAATTATTTGCCTCGATCCTGGTGCCTTAAGATATTCCACTAGAATTCTTAGGATATTTTCCATCAGTACAGAATGTCCAGTGACTTCATAGTCTTTGGTTTATTGCCATATCCATATGTTTGATGAGACGGAATTTTACTTATCCTTCCATATCCAGATAAATCGCAAAAACAATGCATGTGATAATAAAAAAGCCGTGTGAAGGTTTATCTGTTGTCATGAGATGACCTGAGTTAGGTCTTACCTTCAGACACAGCAGAAGGTTAGACCTGCATTATTCCCTCAGGAGTTATGGCATGTTAGCCACACCGACGGCAGGTTAAGAAAGGAGCCAGTATTTTTTCATGCACAGGTATGCTTCTTAATGTGTACGTAACTGTGCACCAAGAGGATCTTTCCGGCTTCTTCTGAAATATTTATTTCCTGCACATTAAGATATTTTAAAACGGTTCAAGTGTTCAAGTCCTCCGCCCTTATTTCAAGAATATTACTGATATGTCATCTGGATTTATCACTGCAGATAAAACGGTCATTCTGCGTTATTTTAGCGAATGTTTTATTAATAGAACGCGGCTCGTCATCTTATCAAGACAATATTTCTTGCCCAAGTGCAGGCATGACCAGCTCTTCGTTATCTAGTGTCAGCTCGTCATCTGGTGTGTGGGTTTTCCCTAACAAGATAATACAATAACCGTGATACCTCTTCATTCCTCTTCCTCAGTATAACAGCTGATACCATTCCACTCAACACAAAATGTCGTACAAACGCATTTTTTAAAGTTTGAATTAAGATTTTTCACCCAATTTATAAGTTTATTTTTTTCTAGCACAGCCATTTGGACCGGTTCATTGGTTTCAAATTCGTAAATAAAGTGCAGCGACATCCTCTTTTTATTATCGCAATTTTTTTCGTAAGCATCAGTCTTTATATTACTTCAATGCCTTCCTTTCCTCTATTATTAATTGCCATGTTAATAACTCGGTCCAAATGATTGCGCTGAATCTGTGTTTCAGCGCGATCATTTGCCCTGATTCGTAGCCTTTTTTTCAGTGTAACCGTTTCTCGACTCATGACATCTCTTCCATAACATCAGAGCTCCCATCTCCTCCGGTGTCGCTGCCTTGGTCATCACTCGACCGACCATCAGCAGAACAACAAATGGTAAAACTGTTGGTGTTTCCGGTCTCGGCGTCATGACAGGAAGACTTTGGTTTTGTAACACCTGCGCTAAAAACATGAAACGAGGCCTGAACACAAATAACAACGAAACGAAATAATACAAAATGGCAGGTCAATAACAAGAATTGCTGTCCATGAGGTATTGTTGCTTTTCACATCCATTATTGATTTTCTCTGCTCTTAATATGGTTTGGAGAACTGCCAAAACAATTTAATGTAACAGTGAAATAATTAAGGCGCTTTCCAGATCCAGAAATTATTTCAGGGTAAGAAAAATATAAGTAGAACAATTCAGCGATACGTTTTTGTTTTAATCACGTCTCATCTGTGTTTACGATGATTAATATGGAAATAAATGGAGACTTTTCAACAAAGCCAGAGTAATTGTGAGCCATTCCTATACAAAGAGACGGATTGTGAGCCATTCTTATACAAAGAGACTTATTGTGAGCCATTCCTGTATAAAGAGACGGATTGTGAGCTATTCCTGTACAAAGAGACGGATTGTGAGCAATTCCTATACAAAGAGACGGATTGTGAGCCATTCCTATACAAAGAGACGGGTTGTGAGTGATTCCTATACAAAGAGACGGATTGTGAGCCATTCCTATACAAAGAGACCGATTCAAAATTGTTCGTCAAAAATACTGGAGTGGCTGTCGTAACAGAAATGCCTTGTAATTTAACTTCAGAGGGACAAAGTTGTTCTTTATTGTTAAGACAGTCATAAAATTGTCGCTTAGCGTGAGCCCATATTTCCTGGTAGTGAAAACACTGACCCAGAAATTCTAGTAAGTTCATCAATATTCGTTGTCGAAAAGACACCACTGCAAAATATGTGGGTTTTTGCTACTATGAAATTAATTCAAAGTGTGCATTATGTAATTGAGGCTTGGAACTGTGTTCATTTAAAATACGTGTTGTTTCAGCGCCAATTTAAACTGCCGCTACACGAATTGGAAATGTCTTTACACGAGTTGTCGTGCTGTGTTTGAATGACTCCACTACAATACCTTGCTGTACTGTTAAAGACAAGGTTCACTTTGAAACGTATTTTTAAGGGCATCACACATACGACTTTCTCAGGTCAATGTCCCAATGAGTGAATACGTCATGTAATACTTATTAGCGATGATTGGAAATAAAAAAATCTGACATTCTATCTTAAAGAAACAAATTAGCACCCGCAGCTGCTCAACCGTAATGACATCGTATCTCTTATTGGCTTCCTGAGGATACCTCGTGTTCTATAAAATAGCCAACCACTGATGAAATCTCCAAAGAATTTCGGCAGCATTTAAGTTTACTGGAATTTCCAAGTCATATTCACCCTATCGAAATAATATGTATCAGATTTCAAATGTAAATAGTACTGTGAATAGGTTTATACGTCGTCAAACGACACAACAAATGATCTTTGTCAAAGACAGAGAGGATAAATGTACTAACTATTTTCCATCGTAGTTGCAAATCAGAGTGGTAACTGGCTCGTTTCCGTAAATGTATAGTTTTGTAATGGTCTGTATCGCTACTTTGTCACCGCGAGAAGAACCGCCCTCTCCTGACTCAGATGATGTTAGTGTAGAAGTTCAACTGACAATTGGTATATTTGATCTCATATTAGTTGTATGCGTCGAACAAGTAACGGTTTTTGCATGTAATTTTTTTATTTTTTTACCATACGTGCACGTCGACAGCTGATGAGCCCAGCCAAATAATTATTTCACGAATGAAATATTTACAATTCTGTATGTACAGTTTCAAACAAATTCATCGAACTTAACTTTCAGAACAGATTTGTGACATTTATTCAATACCATTTTAACAACAAAAACATAATTCCTATTGATCAGATGGAATAATGTTTTCGAGTTTACCGGGCCTAACACTACATTGTATTGGATTATTGCGACTAGATCATGGTCGTCAATATTCAATACGTCTCATTATAACGTAACGTATAACAGCAAATCAACCATTTTATGCATTGGAACTATTTATATACACTTTTGATTGTAGGAATACAGTGGTATCAAATTTTAGTTCCAAGCCCTATTCAATTACACAAACATATAAGATACTCGTTAGTAAATATACTGAAGGTAAAAGGGGTACAACCATGAAGTCGGCCGGAGAAGCAAAATGTTTTAAGGTTAGCTTTGTCCTAAGCCAAACAATACTAGCCATATCAAGGAAATCCTGTACTGATCTCGCCTGGTCATAATCAGAAATATACAAAGTGTGGGATGCATGAATCCCTACTGACCCAGTCAAAGTAAAAAATTCCAATATGTAAGTGGATGGATCTAATAGAGTAGATGGAGAATAAGTGACTTAGTATTGAAACACTAAATGCCGATTAAGGGTGAATGAAATGCTTGTTATGAAGTTGAGGATTGAATTTCATTATTCAAACTGACTATCCTCAATATGAAACCTGTTCACTTGATGAAAAATTGCGATTTGGATTTGTTTTACCTTATATTACTGTTTGCCCTTATTATCTTGTTCAATGTGTATGCCGGACTGGTGGTGTATATTGATGAGGTTATTGTCATGATCATGGTAAATTGTGGTCTACATATATATGAAGTTTTATTCAAGGAATAAAACATCGAGGATTTTCACAATTTAAAATAGATGCAAGTGTGTTCGAGAAATAAAATGTCAGTGAAGTCTTAAACGCTCCGCACACGATGTTCAAAGTCACTAAGCCCTGAGCTTTTTGATCGATGAGTCATGTCTCCTCAGGATTTCATTCACTCTACAGCGTGTTCATTCGCTGAAATCCCGAGGAGGCATGACTCATCGATCAAAAGGCTGAAGTCTTTCGGGCTCCAAACATCGTGCGCGGAGGCTTTTAGATAGCGTCATCTGGAACAGGATTGTTAATGAAGTCATTACGATTTTTTTTTTCAAATCAGATTGCGATGATGGTGTAGATTGATCATTAATCAGGACCGTTCTTATGTGAAAATATTATAAATCAAAAATACCGGCAGGTGTGATAAATTCCTGTAAGAAGTATTCCAGAGAAAAATTCAAATGAGAAATGGGCCATTCAAAAAGTTGGTAAAATACGAGGTACATGGATCATCCGAATTAAGTTCAGTTGCATTCACAACATTGAAAAATAGTATTCAATTTAACAGAGTTATTTTGGATAATAACTTCCTGCGCCAAGTCAACGAATATAGTACTAACAGCTGATGGTGGTTCGTACATTGAGCCCAGACTAATTGGTTTGGAATTTTGGCAGCTTGAGATAACTATACAAACATTGGCATTATCGTTTCAACCGAGTTCGTCGCTGACAAATATGGTCACAGCCACGCTACGTTTGGTTTCCGGTACTAAGGAATGAATGCTACTTATGATTGTTATCGAAGTTTGCAGTTATTTGATAGAACATATCAGCCAACTCTCAGTGGAACCAATTATATCAAATTTGTGGAAGAGTATCGATCGAAAATCCTATATTGCATTACAGTTAGCAGGCAGTGATCTTATATTCGCGTGAACAATAAATCAATTTCCATCATGGTTATATTCGATTTTATAATAGATCTTCACGTTACAGTATAAAGTTTGATTACCATGTTGCAAAACGGGATCAAAGTCTTTGAAGTTATTTAAATCACGATTAAAATTGGGAAAATAATTGTCGGCTTCAACGTTTAACATAGGTAATCCGAAAAAATAGTTGGATAATTTAAGAACATAACAACAAAGAAAAAAATATGACTAGGCTCGTGACTTTCAATATTTATGAATGAGTTTACTGAAAGATATGTTGAAATGAATTATTACATTATATAATACAGGAAAATATTTATTATTTTACAGACAGTTATCGACAAATAGAGATAAATTGGAGCCCACCTGTTTCTTTAAAAAAAATCTTCCAATAACTTGCGTTGCAGTGAGACGAAATATCAAATCACTCTTATTTATTGGTCATGTTAAAAATTACTATATAGAAACAGAAATTGAGATGACTATGTTTGCTGAAAATCTCTATCAATGCCGATGCATGAAAATGCAGAAATAAAATGTAGTTTAATTTCAGTCTCACACTGCCAAAAGTCCCGATACTTCTTTCTCTAGTATTAATATAGTGTTGTTCTGTGTAAGTTCAGATACTGGCGTAACAGACTTAGGTAAAAACAGCTTTGCTTTATAAGTAACACTGGACGTTACCTGACACCAGCAAAGCTTTCTGCGGCACACCGATGCTGACGACTACAAGCTAAGTTTTCGTATTAAAGGGCGTCAGAAATGGCAAGGGAATGAGACAGTAGCAGCTGCATGAGACCACAGTGGTCAGCTGCTGAATACATTATAGTTTTCTGCTTGCTATTTTCATTTACCTATGGCGTGCAATGCGCGGATAAGGTATCGTTCAATGGTTCTTATCCCACCTGACTGGATGACAAGTCCCACTATATCAAAAAAATCATTTCCCATTCAAAATTAAAGAAACCAAATTCCCAGATTCTCCTCTCCATTGCTGCATGGCAAGTGAAAAGACGCGTTGAATTTATTGGTAAGTCAACCAAGCAGGAAATGTTCAATTTCGCATGAAAAATTTATGAAAATATGACGTGAGCTAGAAAGAATTTGCAGATGAAGAATTAACAGCTGGCCGAGGATGGTGAATGTTTGTGGGGAATAAATTTACTATTCGAAATGTTAGGCAGGCAGTTTATCGAAGAAGAGAAGCCATGCCACGGTTATTGGATAAATGTCGTCGCTGGGTTCCTGTGAATTACTCATGCGATATGGCAGTGAAAATTAGATGACGTCATCTATCAGTATGTCATTCCAATACTTCCTACATGTTTTCTTCTCCATGTATAAAATCGGCAGTTGAAGCATTCACTGCACACTTCTTCTGCATAAGGGTCAATAAAGGTGCACTCTCATTTGCCTTTCATGCTGGAATGTAACATGAAAAAACATTTTATCCCACCACCTTCTACGCAGTGCTCATGGGTGACACTTAAGTGCAAATACAGGTAAACATATATGACCACATTATTATTAAAAAATCATGATATAGTTTCCACCAAAAAGTGAGCCATATACAGAGTGAATCCGCTTCAGATTGCAGCAGTAATCATCTTCTGGCTAACACTCGCTAGCAAATTAAAGAAAATAACACCGCATCTGAGCAACCAGCGGTTCGTAGGCTCAATTTCCAAAGGAAAATTTCGTTTAGCAGATGGTTCTAAAGCAACCTCTCGATTACAGATAGTTGTCTCGAGCCTTGGTTATCAGCTCTAATGTCCCTTTTCACCGCTACTCTGAGCCTGAACTCAGAAGCTAGTTATCAGGGCAATCTCAGAAAACTTTTGAGTGAGTTAAAGAAGTCCGTTTCTCATAGAAATGCTGTACCACCATCCTTTTCTTCATGGTGTCTGATAGTTCTCTGATTGACTGTGGATTGGCGCCATGCTAAATGAGACGCAGGAGCTTCCGATGGAAGTGTTTGAAAGGGTACGGGAAGGAGACTGGAGTTGCATCATTGGTCCATGTTTTGGTTTAATTTCCTCTCTGGCTTTTATTGGTACACAAAAGCCCCGGGAGGACTTCAAGTTTTCGAAGTCATTCCGGTGAACGACAATGAGGCACACGTGGTAATATTTTATTGGTGGTTCTTTGGTTCAGAAGGGTTCTTGGAATTTAGAAGAATAATGGTGCATAGTTTCTTAAACCAACGTTTCTGAGCATTCTGCTTTCATTATCATTCTGACACAAGGTACAGACAAGGGTCTCGATTGCTGAACAATGGTTGCTTCATTCAGATGCATATTTAATCAGCCTTTGAGGTCACTACCTCATGAAGTACAAAATTGTACTGAGTAAATATTGCCCACTATTGTCACCTTATTTTTAGATTATGCCAAACGTCAGCTTGTTTTTAGAGCGAATGATGCCACACGCTGATGATGCCGTTGCAATTTGCAGTTCACTGTCCGTTGGACAGAAATGCCCGCAGACACTCATCCAACCGCACCTTGGGTGAGATGTAAAAATCATGGTTATACAAATATTAGCAAGAAATTATTTGGCGGATGGTTCATTAACTAAAAAAGATTTACCAATATCCTACATGCAAAATGGCTCCCTAAACTCTCCGTTTATGAGTTCATCTTTATCATCTATCACGAGGGTTAAGACTCAAGTGATATTGAAGACAAAGAATGATGGAGGAGCAGAAGCCGGGAGTATCAAAGCAATTTCTACGAAGCAAAGGGTTCCCCAGGTAGTATTTACACTACTCCAGCATCACTGACGGGAGTAGCAATGACAAGGCAAGGCAGCGTGAAGGGGGGAACGGCTGCTGCCACGGTCATCGGATACTGACGGACACGAGGGTTTCTGAAGGCACTCAAGCGGTATGGTAGTGAGAAACAACGTGGTTGAAATATTTCAAAGATCATAGTTGGTAAAACGAAGTCATGGGTCTCTCATCTAGTGTATCACGGTGTCGTGGTGCCCTCACTCATTGGGCACCGGTAGATGCAGGAAATTTCTACCTGTTTGTACGTTTGAGCTGTTACAAACGACCAAATAGGTTCTGACAACTACCCTCTCATACAACATTCCCTTCGCCTCCATTGCCAAGTTCCTGCAGCTCATTACATATTTCAGTGCACAAAGCACTTTTTTATTCGTCTGATAGTCAACATTTTCCAAAGTATTCACTATTCCAGGCTCCTCCAGATGAGAGCCCATGAACTTAAAACACTGCACTTACTGCAACAACTTTACATTTTGGCGGACACAGATTCAGCTCTCATCGTCATTTCTCCACTTTTCATTACCTTAACTCTACATAAAATACCTCTGAGCTTTCTCCTCTAACACCTCCAGCCAAATTTCGACAACAACCGATGCCACTTTTCCGAATCTGGCAACTGTGCTGTGTCGTCTGCAAAGAGAAACTCCACACCTGTGCCCATTGCTTTCGCGATCATCTATTCACCACTCCAACCATTTAAAGATTAAACAGCCTGGTGCACATTGCTTCAGTCTCACTTTTGAAACCAAAACCTTGCCAATCTCTCTACTCTGACTCCTTTTATCCTGCATCATTGTAACAAGAACGCACTAGACAAATTCTCTCCTGCAGCATAAGAACCCAACCCCCTACAAAACATGTCCATGTCGACAAAATTGTAATCGTTTTCAGATCAACGAAGGCCGAAACATATTTTTTCCTTTGTAAGGTACTTCTCACAGACAGGTCCCACTGAGAAAAAATCTAACATGCACGCCCTCTACTAGTCCTGGAGCCACACTGCCCCCGCCAATCGCACCATCGGTATGGTTGCTAGTCTTCTTTACCAGTACTCGAGCGGACAACTTACCCACCAAACACTACAAACTAATAAATCTTTCGTTGCTGCATCTCTGCCTATTTCTGTTGTCTTCGTCCAACCGAACATTGCTATCTGTGTGTCACTAATCGGTGTCACGACAACACAGAACACACGTTTAGTAACCACAACAACCATTCGATTACCGTTGTTCCAGTCCTCCAAAGTCGTTCAGCCGCAACGCAGTTCAAATCAGGGGATGAATTATCCGGCTTTCATCGCCTTCGCCGCGTTCTGCACTTCCTCCTAAGTAATAGCCGGAGAAATTCAGGTTCCCAAACCCGGCCTCCTTGCATCACCCCTTAAATCAACAACGTCAGCAACCCTGACGTCCTAAACATTCAACAGATATCCAAAATACGGAGCGTACCTACTGCTTGAAACATCATTCCCAATCAATAACCGGCCGTTAATATATTTTAAAATCTCCTCCTTCCCGGTCTACTCTTTCCTCACCCAACATCTTCCTTCACCTCTTCAGGACTTTTCAAAACATTTTCTTCTTTTCCTCAAAATAATAGCTCAGCAGCAGTCTTCATCTAGTATCTACGACCTTTGCTCCTCGTTAGTCTGGTAAAGCAAAACAACTGGTTTCTGCACTCATCTCACTATTTGGGGCTCATAGATTTTTCAATCCTCCTAATCAGTTATTGTGATGATATCTTGATGTTGAAGAGATAAAAACGGTCTAGGTGTAATTGTGTCTATTATGAACGGCTTTTCTATACACCGTATCTACATTTCGATTCACAGCCAGTACAAATCAAGACTCATCTTGATACGTTGGAGGCGTCGCGCGGTTAGGTCATCGTTCGTTGCTCAGTCAGGCCAACAACAATAACATTCGATTAGTCCTTGTCGTCACATAAATTGATAATCACATTAAGCGGATTACTATTGCATTTATAGGATTTATGATTTTAATGAAACCCTTCCGCTCACAATTGTTTAAGCGGAAACGACTCATGGACTTTATAATCCATCATAAGAAACGCGTGTACATTGGGGCCAAATGAGACAGGGTAAATGATTGTTTTATGGAACTGTAAATGCAGCGAGATGAGTAGTGAGATACATATGTATAGATATGCGTCCCCCAAGCGCGGCATCTAGTCGGTACGTCCTCGACAGTTCTGTGAGTCAAGGTGAGGATTGCACGAATGTGTCTTGTTTCGCTTGTTCAAAGATGAACTGACCTTAGTTCGAGGTGAGCCCGAACAAATTCAAGGTGCATCACGAAACAAAACAAAGAATTGATGGTTAACTCAAGGCCGACGGATATTGAAAGCGTTTGAAGAAGCTATTGAGCAGAGGGAACCCAATGCATTAGTAGCGATGTTTATGTCTGTAACCATACAGTTATGTAACTGTGTGGTTCCATCGGGGTTGATAACACCTGAAACCAACTCTTCGTTGTCAAAAGTTATCAACCCAGTAACAGGTCATTACAAGTGCACAGTGAATAAAAAAAGTCTCTTTCCAATCCAATGTGAAGAGCCTTTTCAGTCTACTGGTAGATAAAAAAACACCCGGTTTGCAGCGCAAAAATTAGAGTAACTTGAAATGAAACTAAGCATTATTGCCAATAAATTATCAATAATTTTTATATATATATGTCCAGATCGTTTTTTTCGCTAATGCAGGAAAACAAAACGAAAAATATATGAACAACTATGATTGAATACTACAACATCCAATCACCCATTTTCTTTCGAAATAGCTATACAAATACGACAACTGAAACTGGGCATCAGTTCACCAGTTTCCTCGTTGGTGCGTATCAGATGAGAGGCCCCCGATCTCTCAATTCCGGGGAAATGTTATTGGATATTTGATACTAGAACTTGCATCCGAAATTAGTGTCAGGAATTAGTCGTTTGACCAAAGGTCAGACCACTTTCCTGGTAAACAAGAAGCACGGAGAAAACAACAGAAGTCGTCGTGCTTCCCGGGTAGAGAGTGACCGCGGTCGGTTCTCCAGGGATATACGGTCAGAAAAAGACGATGAAAGAGTAAGGGAACCTACAAATACAGAGCCCCCAGCTGGATTTTGATACATGGTCGGTCATATTATTTACGGAGCAGGGGCAGGAGAGAAATGGTAACTAGAAACGAACGAGGGTTCCAGGACGAGATTTTTGGGAATAGGAATAGGCGAGGGGGTATGTGGGGTTACATTTTATATATTGTGGCGGCGTAGGGGAGGTGGCCCTAAAGTGGTCCTGCTGAGGATGATCACGGTTGCCATTTTTGACAGGATTGGAAGATAATAGTTCAGCTTTCTGTTGCTTGCCAAGCGGTTAGTGAGGGACGTCTGTAGTGGATCTCGTGATACCTAATACAATAAGCAACAGAAAGACACAGCGGCTCACAATATTAGAGTTTGTTCGTCTATTTTGATCTGTTCACAGCCAGCTGCAGACTAAACCCCACGAACGGTTTACTCTATTAAATAGAGGCATGTCATATCCACCACCAACTCGTTGCTAGAATACTACCTTTTTAAATAATACCGCATAAGTTATTTGATATGAAGCGGGTTACAATCCCCGATAGACATCAATTAATTAATTGACATGCCATTGCTCGATCTATCAGAGGACGCTTCACAGCGGACAAATTCAAACTAACCTGCACACGCGTCTTGGAATAGCTTATCGTCTTTGGTACTATATTACCCTTCACAATCTGTATTTATATCATTTATCAGAAGAAATTATAGATGTTTTGATAACCAAATAAATCTCAGCCCTAAGAGAACAACCAGAAATTAGTTGTTTGGTTTATTTTTTTTTCCTCTATGCTACAAATACAATGAAAATCCTCCGGTGCAGATATATTTCTCATTGCTATGACGCAAGTTATGACTTCACTTACAATTAGGTAAACAAAGCCGACCGTTTCCTTGCCTTCAAATTTTAACATTACGAATAAGTTATCATTCTGGACGGAGTTGGCAGTTGAGCCAGTTGTTATTTGCTGATAATACGGTCCTGGTGGCGGATTCAGAGGAGAAGCTATGTAGGCTAGTGTCTGAGTTTGGTAGAATGCGTGAGAGGAGGAAGCTCCGAGTGAACGTGGGTAAGAGTAAAGTGATGAGATGCTCGAGGACTGTCAATGCGAGCAAAATTAGTGTTTCCCTAAATGGAGAGCTCTTGGTGGAAGTTCAGTGTTTTAAGTATCTGGGCTCCCATGTGGAGATAACTGAACTAGTGGAAACTGAAGTGAAAGCGCGAGTGAAGGAGGGTGTAATGTGTTGGGTGCACTGAAGAGTGTAATGAGCTGTAGGACGTTGGGGATGGAAGAAAAGAGAGGGCTGTATGAGGGTGTTGTTGTCCCAACTGTGCTCTACGGAGCTGAGAATTGGGGGGTGAGAGCAGAGGAGAGAAGAAGGTTGAATGTTTTCGAGACGAAACGTTTGGGGAGCATGGCTGGAGTAACGCTGAGAGACCGGATCACCAACGACGTGGTTCGAATCAGAACAGGGATGACGAAGATGTTGAAGGAGAGATTGGATTCGCGTGTTCTGAGATGGTTCGGGCACATGGAGAGGATGGATGAAAGGAGACTGGTGAGAAGGGTGATGAATTCGGAGGCGAGTGGTCGCACGCCTAGAGGTAGACCGAAGTAAGGGTGGATGGTTGGTGTGAAGCAGGCGTTAGGAAGGAGAGACATGATTGTTGAAGTAGCGAGATAGCGTGCAATGAACAAGTGTGAGTGGAGAATGTTTGTGAATAGTTGATTTTGACGCTGTTCTGATGTGTTTTCCCGCCCATGGCATCCCGTTGTCGGGATGGTCGTGGGTGGGGGGGGGGCATTATGACACAGCGGGGGTAAACCAGTGAAACTGTCGAGCCCTGCTACTGACAACC
Source organism: Gammarus roeselii (assembly GCA_016164225.1). Classification (NCBI taxonomy): domain Eukaryota; kingdom Metazoa; phylum Arthropoda; class Malacostraca; order Amphipoda; family Gammaridae; genus Gammarus; species Gammarus roeselii. The sequence continues at coordinate 15,723 of SDVV010004566.1, forward strand.
GATCCTCGGACTGCACTCGTGACCCAGAGTGTATGTTGCGGGGTTACCGGCCGGACCCTTTAGCACGAAAGGGCTAAGTTGTGTGAGTGTGAGCATATGAGGGTGTGAGATGCGCCTTGCCGTCGGCCACACTCCTTTCTGGGGGATGCGGCCTAGTGTCTGTATCTGTATCTGTATGATAAGCCTCAACTAATAACATCAGATTCACGAGACTGCTTCAATATAAGCTACTGGAACCTTTCACTGAATATAGTTGCATTTATTTTTCTTTCTAAAACGTTCCATTTTCGTAAGCCACTTGCATCGTGCAACATTCATATATTAAGCATTTGAACCAAGTTACTGTATTACATCCAATACCATATTTTTGTTTGGTCATACATTTCGTGCAATACATACCGATTTTTTCCCTGAAATTCGATAAATTATTCTACGAGACAGAGCGATTCCACGCAATCCAGCTTAACTTGTGCTCGATTTCTTCATTCAATTCTCCGTCAGCTCATATTTTACACCTATCTCTAAAACCACTCCCTCGTTGGAAAAAAAAAATCTGTGTTCAAATATTGACAAATTTGTTGATCAATTTACCATGAAGCTTCGCAACAATGGCGTTCACTTTCCTGCTTTATGAGCACTATATACCAGTGTTCTTATTTCCACTTTCTCAGAGCCAGTCTTTTCTCTCTCCTCTACCATCACTTGTCGTCACTCATTCCACTTTCTCAGTACCAGTCTTTCCTCTCTCCTATACCATCACTTGTCGTCACTCTTTCCACTTTCTCAGTACCAATCTTTCCTCTCTCCTCTACCAACACTTGTCGTCACTCTTTCCACTTTCTCAGTACCAGTCATTCCTCTCTCCTATACCATCACTTGTCGTCACTCTTTCCACTTTCTCAGTACAAGTCTTTCTTTTCTCCTATAACAACACTTGTCGTCACTCTTTCCACTATCTCAGTACCAGTCTTTCCTTCTTCCTATACCATCACTTGTCGTCACTTTTTCCACTATCTCAGTACCAGTCTTTCCTCCTTCCTATACCATCACTTGTCGTCACTCCTTCAATATTACCACATCTGCACATCACCCGCCCTACCCTCCAATTAATTATGCATTAGGCGTTGTTTTCCAAGCACTAATCTCCAGAGCCATAATCATTCAAAGCCCTCGTCACCAGCAGAACACACCTTGATTTTCCCAGAACACCTTTTACAATCATTCAACTACACTTCCTATTATGACCTCTTTCCTAATACAACCTTCTCATTTTTTTTTTTGCATTACCTTTCTTTACTTCACCAGCTCTACTCCTTGCGACTCTCTTGGCCCTCATTTCAAAAATGCGTATTATTCTCTATGGCCTCACGAGGGGTGCTTTTGTGAACTGTCATTTGCAATAAACAGGCTTCGATGACTAAAATTACGTAGTAAAAACCCGATTGTGTCAGAAAAAAAATCCTACATACTAATTTTTGGACGCGTATATTGTTTACTATACGAGCACGGGCTATCTCCACACACAAAACACATGTTTCTGGCATGCATGTGTGAACTCGTTTCCATCAGCTATATTTAATTAGGCGAGTATGTTTCAGGTAAGTTTTTTCGTAGGCCGTATAATGTTAGTAAGAAGTTATCCACATTGATTTGAATCAAAACAGTTGTCTTTATTTGACCGGGGTGAGAATAGGCCAACTGAGAATAATGTGGAGGTCACGGAACTTTAATTCACAACTACAAAAACATATGAAAGTCTGCCTCATCTGCCATTCAGTGGTATTTACACCACAGAACACCTGCGTCGTCTGTGAGAGATGATACATTGTGGTGTCATGTTACTGGGGAGGAGATTGTAAAATGTGCAAGCTCAGTATTGAAAAAAATATTTTCGTATCAGTGTTATCAAAAATCAATTAATGAAGAAACAACAATTTGAATACACATTATGTAGTAGATAGAGTCTTAAAGAGTATTGATACCGCGGCCCTCTACAGTTATCTAGTATGTATATAACCGCGCAGATTATCATGCTGGTTATGAGACATTACTTGCATACCGTTACTAGTCTATTCAGAAAAGATGCGTCATGACTTGATGCACCGGGACTAAAGTGTGTTTGAGTACCAGATAGGACCGCGGAACCGGGTCTGCAGGGATAATTATTCTAGCCTACAGAGCAGGGTTTGGATTCTAGTGGATTATAGTTGATAGTCATATGACCAGTATCAGTAACTGGTAGTCATATGACCATTATCAGTAACTGGTAGTCATATGACCAGTATCAGTAACTGGTAATCACAAGACCACAATAGTGATGTCATAAAAACAATTAATTGTGCACGTATATTAAAAATACTACTGTTTCATTGGCTCACGTTCTCTTGTTTAAAAACACGTTTCAATTTAGTTTTTTTGTCTCCGTCATACGTGTCAAAAAAGTAGAATCGTGTTCCTTCAGCTAGAGGAGAATGACATAATAAGCAACAAAACTACAGACATTTCACATGATTACGAAAATATTGGCCTGCTCAGAAGACAAAGCTCAAATGCCGGCCCTGGAACCATTTGCATATTTATTAGGCTCAAATTCCCGTTTGATAGCAAATGCACTCATCTTCTTAGTGATTCTCACCTTCTCAGTTGTTGGTCACTATTGGTCACTAACTGGCTACTAACAGGGAAGTTTTATGCTAGACTACAATGGCATAGTTGGAAGACTGGAAATGGCACGGAAATAGTTACATCATCAAGGAACAGCCTTGGACGATTTAATTCGATGACGGTTCCCCGTTGACGCGATGATTGTGAAACATATTGAGTAATATTGTCGACACTGAATTATATGGATAACAGAAACAAAAATGACCCTATTATCCATATCTGATTATTATCCATCGACGTCAATACAATGGAGGTGTCATCCAGTCGCCTTCTTTCCTCCGCAACCTCGGTTGAGGGGAAAACCGGGTGCATTGCTCAGGGCATTCAATGGTATTCCTACCGAAACAGGAATTTATTTCGACATTACCAGGGAAGAGGTACAGGAGGCGGTGGACGCGATGAAAGCAGGGAAAGTCCCTGGTTTGGATGGGGTTGCGAGCAAGTGCCTGAAGAAGGGTGGAGCAACGATTGTCGAATGGTTGGTGAGGTTACTGAACTTGTGTTTTGCGGCAGGCGTGGTACCGAGTGAGTGGCGCAGTGCCTGCATTGTTCCGCTATATAAGGGCAAAGGAGATACAAAATGAATGCTGCAACTCGAGAGGTATCAGTCTGTTATGTTTTGTTGGTAAGTTGTACGGAAGAGTGCTGATCAAAAGGATTAGAGACAGTACGGACTGCGCAATTGGAGAGGAACAGTGTGGCTTTAGGAGTGTTAGAGGGTGTACCGATCAGATATTTGCAGTTAGACAGGTATGTGAGAAGTACCTTGCCAAAGGATAGGATGTGTTCTGGGCCTTCGTGGATCTGGAGAAGGCATACGACAGAATTGACAGGGAAGCGCTGTGGAGGGTGTTGCGTTTGTATGAAGTGGGCGGACATCTGTTGAAAGCAGTGCTGAGTTTCTATGCTGACAGCCGAGCATGTGTCAGAGTGGGGAGCGTGGTGAGTGATTGGTTCACAGTGAAAGTGGGACTGAGACAAGGCTGCGTGATGTCTCCCTGGCTGTTCAACCTCTATATGGATGGAGTGGTCAGGGAGGTGAACGCGACTGTGCTGGGTCGTGGCTTAGAACTCTTGGAAGCGAATGGGCGGAGTTGTCAGTTGAGCCAGTTGCTATTTGCTGATGATACGGCCCTGGTTGCGGATTCGAAGGAGAAGCTATGTAGACTAGTGTCTGAGTTTAGTAGAGTGTGTGAGAGGAGGAAGCTTCGAGTGAACGTGGGTAGGAGTAAAGTAATGAGATGCTCGAGGACTGTCGATGCGAGCAAAATTAGTGTCACCCTAAATGGAGAGCTCTTGGAGGGAAGTTCCGTGTTTTAAGTATCTGGGCTCCCATGTGGAGAAAACTGAACTAGTGGAAACTGAAGTGAAGGCGCGAGTGAAGGAGGGATGTAAAGTGTTGGGTGCACTGAAGAGTGTAATGAGCTGTAGGACGTTGGGGATGGAAGCAAAGAGAGGGCTGTATGAGGGTGTTGTTGTCCCAACTGTACTATACGGAACTGAGGCTTGGGGGGTGAGAGCAAAAGAGAGAAGAAGGTTGAATGTTTTCGAGATGAAGTGTTTGAGGAGCATGGCTGGCGTAACGCTGAGGGACCGGATCACCAACGACGTGGTTCGAATCAGAACAGGGATGGTGAAAAAGTTGGAGAACAGAGTGGATTCGCGTGTACTGAGATG
>SDVV010004567.1:0-20060 GCA_016164225.1 Gammarus roeselii
TATAAGTCACACTTGAAGCTCTAAGATATATAAGTCACACTTGAAGATCTAAGATTTATAAGTCACACTTGAAGATCTAAGATATATAAGCCACACTTGAAGATCTGCTCTATTCGTTTACTACTTGGAGGTTCCGGGCAAAGGCGTGGAGGGTTACTAGTCTGGCCGCAGGACGACGGACACTCCTACGCTTCACATCGGAGCTGGTGAACAAGAACCCCCTCTCTACCAAGCCAGCACCTTTTATGGTTCGCTATAATGACGTCATCGCCCACCGTCGCCTGTGGCTAGGTGGGGCCCCAGCGTCGCAGTTCCCTTGAGTAAGACAAAAAGAAACCTCTGCCGGTTTGCACTGGTGGCATGTTGCTAACGGACCTCTTAAGCTGTGTAGGCGTAAAGAAATGGTTTCACGCCGGCCTCGCGACCGTGCCCTCCCTGTCACGCCTGAATTAATCAGGAGCAATTTCTTCAGGGGACGAAGGCCGTCGACGGCTCGAGTCGCATACCGCGCGGGGTCTTGTTGTTCGCTAGCAAAACGCGCTGACACACAGTCTATTGGTATAGCGCCTTGGCTCGTACGTTGTTTTGCAGTTGCTTGATGCAACAATGATCACGCCACCTCAGCGGCCTCCACTGAGCTGAGCGGCCTGTTGGTTGCCTAGCGGATACATCTGGTATGTGTCTTCAAGGATACCGCAGTCTGTATTTTGTGCAGCGGTGTGTCCTTCGAGGATACTTGTAGAACTGTTAGATGCGGCAGAAGGATACTTGTAGAACTGTTAGATGCGGCAGAAGGATACTTGTAGAACTGTTAGATGAGGCAGGCCATGCCACAGTACATCTCGATCTGGTGGGACCCTTACCTCACAATGAGGGGTACGAATACCTATTCACCATGATCGACAGACATACCCGCTGGCCTGAAATCTGTCCCATCAAAGATGCACGAGCAGAAACAGTCAGCAAAGCTTTCCTTGCCACCTGGATCTCACACTATGGTTGCCCCATCAGCATCACCACAGACCGCGGTTCTCAGTTTGAATCAGCATTATGGACCAGTCTCATGGAAACCCTTGGTTCGGTGTGAATCAGGACCACCGCTTACCATCCTCAGGTCAATGGCCTGATCGAACGACTCCACCGCCGAGTCAAGGATGCATTAAAACACAGGCAGATCCTCACCACTGGGTGGAAAAACATAAAATCATTCTCCTAAGCATGCGAACCGCAGTAAAAGAGGACATCGGCTACACAGCCGCAGAACTCATGTTTGGAGTAAATTTGCGACTTCCATGCAATCTGTGGTCAGAAACCGCAATCCTGCACTGACCGACATCCCCGAGTACAATCAGAGACTCCAAAGCTTCATGAACGAAGTTGGTTCGGCACAGTCCCGACCAATTCAACCAGCAGAGGGGCACCTCGACCCCAAACTCAAAACAGCGACGCACGTCTTTGTCCGCATCGACCGAGTACGGCGCCCGCTCGAAGCACCCTACGAAGGATCGTTTGAGGTAGTTCAACGAACACCGACACCCTACACCATCAAGCGAAGAGGCAAAACTGACAATGTCCATGTATCTCGTTTGAAAGTGGCCCATGGCATAAACGACGTATTCCCCGAAAGACATTCACATGTCAGGATAAAAATCGGAAACGTTCCGTCAACCACATCAGGCCCAGAAGGAGTTCCCACACCCAGCGCAGCACGTTCAGAGGACCGGCACGCGCCACGAGCCCTGACTATCAGACAACCAGCTAATTTACCACCGCAAGCCCTCACAGGACGGCGAGTACAAATAAACCCACAACCTCAAGTCAGGTTGTTCACTCAAACCACCAGGTCTGACAGAGCAGTAAGAGCACCAGACCGCCTCAACATGTAGCTAATGCTGCACACTTGGACGACAGCTAAGCAGGGGAGAAAACAATACTGCATCCCTGGCCGCAGTCTGAATGGGGAGTGATGTAGAGTTCCTTAATTGACCCTACATTATCCTAATAACACTAAACACATTATACGTGCATCATAAGCACCTATTACTACTAAGCAATCGCCTCTTTTGATCTCATTGTTGCATCTCTCTGTAGGTAGCTACAACATTTCCGTTCAGATAGTACAAACTGCTTCCAAGCATAATGGCAGTGCAACAAATATTTATTTTGGCTAAATAAATATGTATGCCCACGCACAAAAAGCAATGGAACATGCATCAGAAGGAATAAATGATTCAGATAAATACCTTGACACAAATCTGGCAACAACGCCTTCCGGGCAACAAGCTGAGCGGTTTTTTTAGACTCTTCTTAGACAGGGACAGGAACATAGTTCTCGTGGCAGTAGTTTATTATATACTTGCATGCATACACGGGAAGACACCAGCCGACTAAATATCCTCTGTTGGAGGATATACATATAGATAGTGTGTACCTAGATTTACCTTGGCCAGTGCAACGTGATACAAGGCTTTCCTGTGTTTTTGCCCCACAGAAGACAGGTGAGAATAACATTGTTTAATATGTGCTATCCCCAGTGTAGAGCAGACTTATAAATACAGTTGCAGATTTCTGCAGCAAGACACTATTGTAAATACCTGGATGCAAGATTTCAACTGTATTCAAAGGCATAGCAGCTAGCTGTGGGGAATTCCTCTGCCAAATGCCATAACAAGATTGTCAGTTATGCTAACATGATAGCAATCTCTAGATCTGAGTAGCATCCTACCTTGATCCATGCTTATTTATAGATATATATAGCTATATAGTGCCTATATAGTGTAAATAACATTTTTTAGATGGTGACATCTCTGGCAACTATACTACATCCAGAATGCATATTCTGGGACATGAACATAATATCAAGGCCAGTAAGATTCATGCATTGTGGAGCTTAAGACTTCCATTTTTTTTATTCCTGGTAGCTACACCCTTAGTGGTATGATATTTCTTTCTGGTGATATTCTTATTTTGATATCTATTTGTTTTGTTACATGCACCAATCTGTCTGCCTGTATGAGGCAGGTAGAATGGTATGTGATTATCTCCCATGTGGCACCCTTTTTTTAACCAAGAATATTTTATGTGCAGCCTTTCAGCCTGCTGCAACCAAGGATACAAGGGGACACTATCTCCATAGTACGTGAACCTCATCAGGCGAGAAGAAACCCGAATTCTCGACTGAATCTCACCAAATTCCAAAAAAAAGTTCCCCTAAAGATAACCGGAATTTAACAACACCACCAAGATTTCTTGCCGGCTTTCCTATCTCCCTTCTTTTCCCCTTCTATATTACCTTTGGATGTCTTCATTCAGTCGAGTTGGGATCAATACCAAAGAGAAAATACCTTCGTTATGTCTTTGTCCTTGTGTCTGTTTTTGGTGCTTGCCCATAATACTCAACCTCATTTGTAGAAAAGGATAGCATAACTTGGAGTCAGATTGTGCCTTGAAAGTGAAAGCATCGTGTTTACTTGAATTATTATCGCTCACAGAAGCTCATTACTATTAACAACTTGATTGGTCAATGGGCACTTGCCCATAATCAATATATATAAATTACCAACTTCACCAAAGACTCACCAAAGACTCACTAAGCCACGCACCAAGAAAATGTGTGGGGAATGAGTGTTTTGGTTCTGGATGCCTTGCTGCAGCTTACTCGATGTTGCCGCTAGCGGAATAGCTTAAACTCGTTATATTTAAAACTTACATTTCATACATGTTGGCTCCCATAATTCGGTCTATTTGAATGAGCACCAATGTGCAAGATAATAACCAGTCTATCTTAATACCAATTGTAGGGACACGTGTCCTCTACAAGCCTACTAGAATCCATGATCATCGAGGAAATTTAATTTGCTCCCGTACCGAATACTAACTGGTATCGTCTCTTCGATATTTTGAGTGACCAGTGAGTTCGAAAACACCATTGCATACTGTTTTTCGCGTCTGAGCTCCAAAGTTAACAAGTTTCCAGGGTATAGAAACTTTTCTTTTGCTGTATCATTATAAGAGCCGGTCTCCGCTCTAAGCCGAATATCGCTCCGAGACCGGAAATCGTCTCGTAAAGGTTAGAGTTTTCAAATAAATTGGAGAGATCGACTATCATCTCTTTAGAGCGAGAGAAATAAGGCACCTCAGAGGAATACCCCCTGGGGGTATCCCAGGCTCACCCGCCTTCCCGCGGTGTCCTCGTTGTCCACCAATATTCATTTGTCCCTTGTGTAAATACGTATTGATTTAGAAGATCCCTCCACCGTCCCCCCTTTCAGTTTGAAGCTACATCCCCCTCCTTGGTGCACAAAGAGGTGAGCCCCCACTGACACCGGGGCTTGGGAATTTAGAATCGAAACCAATTGAAATTAAAAAAAGCAACAAAAAATTGTGCAAAAAAAATTATATATATAATATATATATATAGAATATAGATTATTGTAGGAGTAAATTTAAGGATAAGGTTAGTGGATATATTTGTGTATACAATAGAAAAAATGTAAAGAAGGCCCCATCTTCATTACCCAGAACCCCGGGTAGAAGCCGGGGATCAAACAATGGGCAAGGCCATGCCCTATCGGAGAGGGTCTGACGGCCCCTCCAGAGCGTCGCACTCAAACCAGTCAGCCAGAAAAAAAGACGAACCTCTCAGAAGTTCCTCATCGACAAAAGACCTGACTCAGGTCATACTCGATGACACAAATGAACGCGTATCGAAGCTGGACGCGAATATAACCGGAATGCAGAATACCCTGGGCAAAATATGCAAAATGATAGGCCTTCCCGAGCTGGAGACTGAGGACTGCTCGGCGCCCTCCAGTGAAGTCGGCGAACGTCTCACTAAACTCGAGAACCTTTTTGCAACTATGAATACCCGACTGGATGAGCTGATGAAGAGGATAGAGGCCAGGGAACCCGTAACCTGTTCGTGTGCTTCCGCCTCTGACCTCTCTGATAACATCGCTCTCCTCCCAGCCGAAACTCGTAAAGCCCGAACACCAAAAAACACAAAGTGGCGACAATATATACGATTTGATGACCACAACCTATTCAACAACGGCCCTGAATTCTCCGAACACTGGAAAATGACATTCGATGTCAATGACAGACCGGATATTTGCCCATAGAAACTAGGAGAAGAACTGAGCACCATGACTGGCGTCCAATTCTCAACATCACCGCCAGCGGTGACGATAGATCCACCATTAAAGTAGACGCAAAACTTCAAAGTGGCACTATACTCTCCAAAAACAGAATATGCGAAAAACCTTGCAAAATCATACCACACCCAACTTTTTCCATGAGTTCAGGCCTGGTTTTCATCGAGGGTCTCCCGAGTGATGAAGCCGACGAATTTATCACCGGACTCGTCCAAATGAGGAATGTATAGTTGAAGCGAAAATCGCACCAAAAATCAAACCAAGAAGAAACACCACCACGGCCCTTCTACTTAAATTCAAGTGCCCCACACCCCCTAACTACATAGACATACCTTCCTTTGACGCCAAAACCAAGGTTACACCCTTCGAAAGACGTCCGATGCGATGCTATAAATACCAGAAATACGGACATACGAGCCAAAATTGTATCGGTAAAAAAAGTTGCTTACACTGCTTCCCGGACGATCACGATAAGCGAGACGATCCCTTGTCGTGCCCATTCGAAGAACCTCACTGCTTTTACTGATAAGTAAACGGCCACACTACGGGACTCGAAGACTGCCCCCAGGACAAGACAGAGAGAGATCCTGCAATACCTAACTAAGCACAAAGTCGGGCGGCGAGAGGCCGCGGCCGCAATTCGCTCCCTCCAGGCTGACCCTCCTACCCAGGAGAGAAGATCAGCATCATTCCCTACCCACTTCCTCATAACGCTTGTAGATAGCGTTACAAACAAAGTTGCTTCCTCAATGAACCCCTTCACCATGACGAACTCGCTCTCCAAACAACTGGGAGGCCGACCGATAAACATAAACCTACAGGGAAAGTAGTATCTGGCCCACATCGTAAATATCGAGCAAAGTAACGCTATACAAAGGATTAACTAAATAGACAAACGGAAAGTAACTGTCGAAATACATCCGTTCTTCAATGCTACAAGACGAATTATATACAGTTCCAACTGCACTCCCAAAACTGACCTAAGGGCTTTTGCAGCAGGTTTAGCAAAGGATTATGGAATCACCAACGTTTCCCAAGCAGAATGGATTAAACCACGGAACATCCACACCACCGCATACCAAATTACTTTCCCAGGAGGTGACACACCGGAATTCATAGCAATCCCACGCGAACAGGGAAAAACAAAAACTTACCCAATGGCGACATGGCCTGCTATGCGCAAAAAATGCCTGGAATATGACCACGTCATCAAATACTGCCAGCTATACATACCCCAACGCTGTAAGAGGTGCGCCGGTGAGCATGACCCAAAGGACTGCACAGCCCGTCAACCTAAATGCTACCACTGCTCATGCCTCTATGAGGCAGGCGACTGCGACTGCCCAAAGCAGAGGAACCAAAAAGCAATGACAGTCATACAAAATGACCGCAGAGTCACACGAAAACAAGCCATCCAAATCTTTTACGAAGAAAACCCTAACTGCCGTAATTAAATTACGCCAAAGCAGTTAAATTCACAACTGAGTCTACCCCATCAAACTATACTCGCGTACAGTTAACTCAAACTATTATCATGACCGCAACACCCCTACAGTACCAACAATACCACAACCAGCCCAGTGACCGCCCTCGTAATAGTGGCGGGCGCCCCAAGCAATGAATCCACCAATGCCCAGGAAAGCACTGCGATTGATGCTGCCTCGGTCGACTACGGGGAGAGGTTCAAGAACCCGAAAATCAAAAGGCCAAGAGACGAGGATTCCTCCAACGACGACCGCGGAAACGCGACACCCTCTCGCCACGAAGCAAAAAGATTAGCAGCACCCCACAAACCACAGCTCGCCTCGATCAGAGCGTTGAACGACTTCTGACCGTCTTAACTGCAACCGCATCCAGCGAAAACCAAAGTAAGGTGTTCAACCCTTAGCTAACATGCCCAACACCATAACATCTCACAAGTGAGAACGACCATCGTCTGCGCGAGGACGCGTTGAAAATCTTCAACGAAGAACTGATACCCCAAACCCCTGATCTACCATGCATCGCACTCGACTCAAATATCCCAACGACTACTACTCAGCCCATCATAATGTTTAAAAAACCCTTTATAGAAGAGAAATGCGCTCGCTCAAGAAGCAAACACAAAGATCGTATTCCCTCGTCCTCTTCGTCCTACAAGAGCACTAACAGCTGAGAACGCAGTGAGTCTAGGAGATCATGTTCTACAGAAAGCGGACGCTCATGCGAACGCTCTCGATCTAGGACACCTGCACCTCATAGACGAGAACACCACGAAAGTTCCTGCAAACCACGCGACCGCTCCAGACCATCAAAATCTGGGCGTTAAACAAATCCGAAATGAACAACATAATACTTCAGTGGAATTGCCAGGGACTTAGAAGCAAGAAATATGAATTATTATCTCTAATCTCCACCCATAAACCTTTGGTGATAGGCCTCCAGGAGATCAAACTCCGTGACACAGCCACCTTCACAATCCCTCAATATGTCATACACCGTCGCGAAGATCACAATAATGTGACTGCACACGGAGGAGTGGCACTTATGATCCATCAAGTGCCACTCCTCATCACCTCCTCCCTCTGAGAACCGAACTCCAAGCTGTCGCAGTGAAGATATGTATCTCAAGACCTATTACAGTGGTATCTATCTACTCGTCACGAAACCATGACCTCACGGAGACACTAATGACCGATCTGCTTAACCAACTGTATCATCTCGTACTCCTCCTTGGAGACTCCAACAGCTACCACGAAGTGTGGGGAAGCGCGAGAACAGACCCCAGAGGAGTGATAGTGGCCAACACTATAGACACTCACAATCTGGTCCTTCTCAACGACGGACAACCAACACGAATCACCCTCGAAAGTGAAACCGCCATCGATTTATCAATCTGTTCCCCTACTTCAGCTCCTCAACTCGTTTGGGGAGTCCTGCCTTCAACACATGACAGTGATCACAACCCAGTGATCATATCGCTACTTACTAACCGACCAAACAATCCTGACACACAAGAACTTCGATTCAACTACCGGAAAGCCACTGGGAAGAATACTCGACAAATGTCGCATGGGACGATATGGAGGGCCTTCCCGAAGACATTTCAGAGCGTGACCTTATTATACATCTATACGAGAAATTTCAAAGTGCAGCTGCCGCATGCATTCACCAATATTTACCCTCAATTTGTATTTGTATTTGCTTCCATGTTCCACCGGAGTCCCAACGCGAAGTTAATGCAGACTCCCCCGTAGGGCGATCGATGAGTGGTGAAATAGGTGCAGCGTAGATTTAGAGTAGGTTAAACTTAGATTCGGAACAGTGCAAACGCAGTCAGAGTGGGTTTAAACACAGTTGTAGTTGGTCTAACAAAGTAACAAAGTAAATTTGACATGGGCACCAAGCAAATTTGATGCGGCTACAAAGAAAATTTGACAGATGTAAATTAAATTTAACGATTTTAAAAGAGTAACTCTAACGCGAGTACAGAGTAGGCCTAGGACATACAAATCGTACTAAACAACGGATACGAAGTGAGTTTAACCTAAAACAAATATGCAGAGCAGGTTCGATGCAGACGCAGTCGGTTTTGCGAGAGGAGATGTGGCAGCTCCTTCCGTTCTCCGCCGGAGCTCCAACGTGTAGTCACCGAGGGCTTCTTCTCGTGACACGACGGTCCGTTGATTCTGCACAGTTTCGTGAACGAAGTTAAAGAAAAATTTTTCAATTAGTGCGCAGGGAGGACAGCGAGTTCGGGATCGGAGATGATTCAGACCTCGCTACCTCTACACTACCTCGTAGAGGTCTGTGTGTTTTCCGTAAACAATCAGTTTTTTCCGGTGTTCCGTTTCTGTAAGAAGGCGTTGCAGGTTGCACGGGGGGCTCAAGAAGGCTCGTCGGGCTGCTGCGAGTGCATCACAATCTACTAATAAGTGTTTCACGCTGATTGCCATTTGGTGGCAACAGGGGCATGGTGGTGCGTTCAGTTCCATGTCTACGTCCATTAGGTGGTTGTGAGTTACCCACGTGTGTCCCGTGCATAGACGGTTGATGAACACTTGGTCTCTCTTATTAGAAAACCTGGTGTCCCATTCTCCCACGGATGGTTTAACAGCAAGCATCTTTTGTCCACTTTGTTGCCAAGAGTCGTTCCATCGTGATGTTATGCGTGAGTTGATGACTGGGGACCAGTCTCGGTAATGTATAGAGATGAATTGTTTCTACTGGGTAGACATCCGTTTAGCGAGGGCATCTGCGCGTTCGTTTCCTCTTATTCCCGCGGGTCCAGGGATCCAGCAGAACTTGACCGCCTGGCTCGCCTCGGACATTGTGGATAGTTCATGTTGCATTTTTCTAAGGGCAGGGTGATCAAAGTGCAGAGTTTTCAGCTGGGTGAGAACACTTAGACTATCTGAAAATAAAACAGTTTTAGAGTGGCCTTCGCTTATTGTAATGGAGATGGTCAGTTCGAGTGCGTGTAGTTCTGCAGAAAATATAGAGGCCTCGTGGGGTAGGGTGGCCGAACGAGAGGTCCCTTTGCCTATGGCGGCGGCTTCCACTCCGTCTTGTGTTTTCGAGCCGTCAGTGTATATATGGCGGTGCTCAGAGTACTGTTCATAGAGTAGTCGTGAGAATTCTCGGCGGTACGTGTTGGTTGGGGTTGTTGCCTTGGGGTACGTCTGCAGATCTAAGTTGACCAGTGGTGGGCTGATCATCCACGTTGGTGTGTTGATATGAAGAATTCAATAAGTGAATGAAGGCTTGATTGCTTTGCGTGTGATGTTCAGCGAGGTCAGTAAGTTACCCACGCGTAGAGAAAAAGGTATGCATACGTTCTTTTTAGCCGTAAAGAGGCGTTTATCAAGAATGTTGGTGACGTCACTGAGTGCTGGGCTATTGATGTAGCTCCATGGCTTGAAATATTACTGTAGTGAGAGTTTGTCTCTCCGGAGTGGAAGAGGAAGCTCGTTAGCGAGCACGTTCAGGGATTTGATGGGTGTGGAACGGAACGCACCGGTTGTGATACGCAGTGCGTTATTTACTATGATTGAGAGAGGTTCTAGGGTGGTTTTGGCTGCTGAATCGTAAACAATTACTCCATAGTCAGAGCGCGAGCGTATTAATGTTCTGAATAACGTCATGCCGGTGTCCATATCGGCTCCAAATTTCATGGATGTTACAGAGAGGATAAGTCAGGTTGCTTTTTTGCAGCGGGTCTCCAGGGCTGCAATATGAGGTCGCTATGTGAGTTTAGGGTCCCACACAAGACCGCGGAATTTTATTGATTCATCATATACTAGCGGAGTGTTGTTTAGGTTTAGGGTTGATTTTAGGTGTAAGCCGGGCACAAGAGTAGAGTGCATGCTTTTCGTTGTGGAGGGTGAGAATCTGAATCCTTTTTGGGGGGCCCAGTTTCCTTCTGGGTTTAGACATTTCTGGAGTTCCTGTTGAATTGTTAAGGGGCTAGGGTGCCTGAAGCTTATTTGTAAGTCGTCCACGTATAGTGATGAAAGCAATCTTCCGTCGCACGGGAGGATGTCTGCTATCTGGTCGATCTTGAGTATAAAAAGAGTGGCACTGAGGACGCTTCCTTGAGGGACGCCCATTTCTTGCGGATAGGATGGTGATAAGCTGTCGCCGACTTTAACCCTGAAGGTGCGATTTTGCAGGAATTGGTGGAGATAACGTGGTAAGTGGCCTCTCAGCTCTTTGCGGTGGAGATCCTTCATGATGCCATATTTCCAGGTAGTATCGTATGTTTTTTCCATGTCAAAAAAAATGGAAACCACGTGTTTTCCGCGGACAAATCCCTGTCTAATGTTAGATTCCAGTCTTACAATGTGGTCCGTCGTGGAGTGGCGCTTGCGGCTGCTACACTGGATGCTGTTCAGGCCTGCATGCATATCAAGGTAGTCGAAGAGGCACGTATTTATCATTCTTCCCATGGTCTTGCTGAAAACTCTGGTAAGAGCGATGAGGCGGTAGTTCCGTGGGTCGTCGTGGAATTTTCCGGGTTTGGGTATTGGGATAATTGTAGATTCACGCCATTGATCGGGAAAAAATGAGTTTGAGTACAGAGTGTTGAACACTTTTAATAAGTGCTCACGGGCGCCATCTGGGAGATCATGTTGATGTGTACCCGGTCTGGCCCAGGTGAAGTTTCACGTGTATGGTCTAGAGCGCTCTGCAGTTCGTGGAGGGAGAAAGGTTTGTTGTAGGCCTCTTCGTTTCTAGAAGTAAAGATGTTCGCTTTCTCGCAAGTTAATCTCCCGTTGGAAAGCAGCCGTGTAGTTTGATGATTGCAAAATCTGGCTAAACGTTCGCGCTAGTTTATTAGCGATCTCCGCGTGGGAAGAATAAGTTGTACCTCCATCAGAAAGGTTGTTAATAGGTCGTTCGGGTTTTCCCTGCATATGTCGAATTTTTTTCAACACCTGGGAGAGAGGGGTGTTTCGATTAATAGTATTGACTAATTGAGCCCAGCTTTCACGTTTCTTCTCCACTAGAAGTTTTCGGTGTACAGCAGATGCCCTTTTCCACGCTACTAGGTACTAGGTGCGCGTGGGTAGGCAAGGTATAGCTTTTCTCGCTTATCACTTGCTTCTTGCACCTCTCGGCACCACCATGGTTTCGGAAAGAAGGTTGAAGGGGTATATTGGGGAATGCTTGCCACGGCTGCGGCTTGAAACTTTTCGTGTAGTTTGGCGACGATTTCGTGTTTCGACGTGGTTTCGGGGATGTTGTCCATATCACTCCACGCGATGTGCGCCGAGTATTCCATCCAGCTGGCTTTCCGGTAGCTTAATCGCAGTTCTTGTGGGACAGGGTTTCTAGGTTGGTTGGTGAGAAGCGATATGATGACTGGGTTATGATCGCTGTCGTGTGTTGAAGGCAGAACTCCCCAAACGAGTTGGGGTGCCAGAGTGGAGGAGCATATGGATAAATCGATGGCAGTTTCACTTTCAGGGGTGATTCGGGTGGGTTGTCCGTCGTTGAGAAGGACCAGGTTGTGAGTGTATATGATGTTAGTCATTATCACTCCCCTGGGGTCTGTTCTCATGCATCCTTATGTTTCATGGTAGCTGTTGAAGTCTCCAAGGAGGAGCACTGGTGAGGGCAGTTGGTTTAGCAATTCGGTCATTAGTGCTTCCGAGAGTTCATAGCTTCTTGATGAGTAGATGGATACCACTGTTATTGGCCTTGAGACGCATGTCTTTACGGCGAAAGCTTGGAGTTCTCTCCTCAGGGGAAGACGAAGGTGAGGTACGCTTTGGTGAATCATTAGTGCCACTCCGCCGTGAGCAGTCACGTTGGTGTGGCCTTTGCGACGGTGTATGATACATTGGGGGATTCTGAGGGTGGCTGTCTCTCAAAGTATAATCTCCTGGATGCCAATCTCCAAAGGTTTATGGGTAGCGATTAGGGATAGAAATTCGTCTTTCTTGTTTTCGAGTCCTTGGCAGTTCCACTGGAGTATTTGAAGGCTGGAGTATTTGAAGACTGTTTGCATTCTGACCTTGATGATCTTGAGTGGTCGCGTGATTAGCTGGAGCTTTTGTGGTGCGCGTGTATTTGAGTTTGCCCAGGGGTTTCGGGCTGGAAGTGTTCTCGGGAATGTCTGCTGTGGTTGCTGAGGTCGCGGCTGCAAATGCTCTTGTGGGAAGACGAGGGTGTGTGCTCTCTGCGTTTGCTTCGTTCGCGAGCGCGCTCTTCTTTTGTGGTAGCCTTTTTTATCTGTGTGGATGATTGTGTGGAGTGAGAGGTATTTGGGCTAGGTAATATGTCTGGTTGTGCGGAGGTCACGCGTATGAGCTCTTCTAGATAAGACCTGTCAGCCAGGCCGTGATCGTTCTCGCTGATGATGTGTTCATGAGTCATGTTTGTTTACGGGGGATCTTGTCCCTCGCAGTGGTTTTCCACGATTGGAGCCACATTCGAGGCAGGTGGAGGTATTTCTGGGTTTTGGTCTTGGCGGGCCGTTATTTGGGCGTTGTGACTGATTTTTTTGCTCGGTGGTGCCTGGGTATCCGAGGTTTCCTCATCTCTTTGTCTTTTTGTTTGTATAGAAGTGAGCCTTGCTGTGTGGTCAACTGCGGGAGATGCATCCATCTCGTCGTCCTCCAGGTCTTTGCATAAATTGCTTCTAGAACTGTGAGTCTCTGTTACGATGTTGTTCTGATGTGTGGATATCGTCGGGGGAGCTTGGTTGGCTCGTAGATTTAACTGCTTTGGCATAATCGAGACGGTTTGGGGTTTCGTCTTTCCAGATTTGGATAGCTTGCTTCCGTGTAACTCTGCGTTTATTTTGTGTGATTGTTATCTCATTTTGGTCCATATGTACTGGGCAGTCGCGGTCGCCTGCCTCATGGATGCATGAGCAGTGGTAGCATTTAGGTTGGCGGACTGTGCAGTCTTTTCTGTCGTGCTCGCCAGCGCATTTCTTGCAACGTTGGGGTGTGTGTGGCTGGCAGTATGCGACGACGTGGCCGTATTCTAGGCATTTTTTGCACATTGGGGGCCATGTTGCTCCTGGGTAGGTTTTGGTTCTTCCTTGTTCACCCTGGATTACTATGAATTCTGGTGCGTCGTGTCCCGGGAAGGTAATTTGGTATGCAGTAGAATTTGCGTTACGTGTTTTTATCCATGTTGCTTGACGAACTTCGGTAACTCCGTAGTCTTCAGCTAGACCTTCAGCGAATGCACTGAGGTCTGTTGTAGGCGTGTAACGGGAGGTGTATATAATCCGTTTAAGAGCGTTGAAGGACGGATGCGTTTAAACTGTAACTTTGAGTTTATTTATGTGGGTAATCTTTTGTATAGCGTTACTTTGCTCACTTTCTGTAACGTAGGCCAGATATTTCTTTCCCTGTCGTTGAATTGCTTTCGGTTTTCCTCTTAGTTGTTCGGGAAGTGACTTCATCATTCTAAATGTGTTGGCTGAAAAGGAACTTTGTTTGCCCCACTTTCGTTGAATGTTATGAGAAAGTGGGTGGGAAATGGTGCCAATCTTCTCTGCCGGGTAGGAGGTCAATTTTGGAAGAGCGCATCGAGACTACAGCCTCTCGTCGCCCGACCCCGTGATCTATCTGGTATTGGAGGATCGCTCTTTCCCTCTCCTCCTCTGGGCAGTCTCTGTGTCCGGTGAGGTGTCCGTCTACTTTGCAATAAAAGCAGTGTTGTTTTTCGGATTGGCATGACTGGGGGTCTTCCCGTTTGTCGTGGTCGTCTTAGGAGCAGTATGAGCATCTTTGCTTACAGTTTTCTGGCATTATAACATCGCATCGGACGTCTCTCAAATGGTGTAACCTTGGTTTTGGTGACGCAGGAGGCAATGCCCAGATATTTTGGT
The DNA here is from genome assembly GCA_016164225.1 of Gammarus roeselii. Taxonomy (NCBI): domain Eukaryota; kingdom Metazoa; phylum Arthropoda; class Malacostraca; order Amphipoda; family Gammaridae; genus Gammarus; species Gammarus roeselii. The sequence continues at coordinate 14,485 of SDVV010004567.1, forward strand.
GGAGTAGGGCAGTTGAATTTTAGTATTAGGGCTGTGCTAGTCTCTCTTATTGGTGTGATCATCGGTGCAACCTTTGGTTCGACGACGCAGTCCTCGTATTGAACGGGTCCAGTGATGTACTCCTCGATTTCCTCCTTCGGGATGTCCTCAACGTAGATCAAACCTGAGCTTGTAGAGAAAGTCGGGTGTTGTTCTATTTTGCATGGCTTTCCACAGAGTCTGTTTATGGAGAGAATCGTGTCACTTTGAAGTTTTGTGTCTACTCTAATGACAAAGCATTCGTCGCCGCTGGTGGCGACGCTCAGGACTGGGCGGCCAGTGAAAGTGCCTAGCTCTTTTCGCAGAGTGTATGGACAAATATCCGGTCTGTTGTTGGCGTCGAACGTGATCTTCGGGTGTTCTGGAAAGATATGACTATTTTTGAACAAGTTGTGTTCATTGAATGGCGTGTATTGCTTCCTACTTGCAGCCCTTGGAGCTCGGTTGGGATTTTGGTGGGGTGTAGAGTTGTCGAAGTTGTCGTCAGATGTAGAAGTGAAGGTACTTGTGTAAGTTGCGGGTTCGTTAGTTAGTTTGTTTTTTACTAGTTCGTGGACATGGAGAAAAATAGTCCTGACGTGACCCTCGAGTCTCGTTAGACGGTCGTCAATTGTGCTAGGTTCTGCGGCGGAAACTTCCGCCTCTCGCTCAGCGAGGCCGTTCGCTTGGGTCAGCAGTTTCAGTATTTCCTGGACTCGTCGATGCGGCCGTCCCACCGGTCGTCATCCGCCGAGGTGGTGCTGGTCATCTTGGCGAGGCTGATGTTCTTGGCCGTTAGAATCTTGGTCTCCGGTGCTCTGGAGGGGATGCTGGTCCCTCCCAAATGGAGTTTCTTTCGACTCCCCATCGGCCCCCTGGTTCGCGCCAGGAGCCTAGGGGCCCACTCCTGCTGGCCTATTAGATGGCTATAGCGATTCTACAGTTAACGTTTCACGACCACAAGTATTTAGTCAAAGCAAACGTGCGGTTTAAGGTCCCAGCACAAACTAGGGACCAATCTGTGCCATATCGGGGGTTCTCTGCAACACCAGTAGCTATTCAGCACAGGGCGTATACGAACGTCTACCCTCAACCTTTTTCCCAAAGCCTTGGTGGTGCCCGGAGGTACAAGAAGCAAAGGACCAGCGTGACAGGATGTGCGGGGCTTTTCGCCGCGCCTGTTCCCCCATGGAACTGAGTAGCCTGGAAAAGGGAAACTGCCGTGTTCCGCAAACTTAGCGTGGAGAAGAAGCGAGAAAGCTGGACCCAATTAGTCAACACAATCAATCAAAACACCCCTCTTCCCCAAGTGTGGGGAAAAATAAGACGTATCGAAGGTCGCCCCGAGCCACCTATCCACATACTGTCGGACGGAGACACTGTCTATTCTTCATACGTGGACATCGCGGACAAACTAGCTCAGAATTTCAGCCAAATATTACAATCAACAAATTATAAGGTTTATATCCAACGGGAAAAGATCCTAAGAGAAAGTGAGCATATCGACTTCACTTCCGCTAATGAAGAATTCTACAACAAACCTTTCTCCATCCATGAACTACAATATGCAATTGACCACACTCGTGAAACCTCACCCGGGCCGGACCGAGTGCACATCAACATGATCAAACACCTTCATGACAACGCTCTCCAGCACCTACTAAATGTGTTCAATACGTTGTATTCAAATTCATTCTTTCCCAGCCAATGGCCGGAATCCGTAATTATTCCGATACCCGAACCCGGAAAATGTCACAGCGACCCACATAACTATCGTCCCATTGCCCTAACTAGCGTCCTATGTAGGACTATGGAAAGAATGGTAAACTCACGCCTAGTCGACTACTTCGAAATGCATGCAGGCCTTAACAACATCCAGTGCGGTGGCCGTAAGCGCCACTCCACAACGGACCACCTCGTACGATTGGAATCAGACAATAGACAGGCCTTCGTCCGAAGAGAACATGTGGTTTCCATATTTTTCGACGTTGAAAAAGCGTACGACACTAGTTGAGAATACGGGATCATGATGAATCTCCACCGTAAAGGTTTGAGGGGTTGGCAACCACGTTTCATCAACGTTTCATCAAAATCGCACCTTCAAGGTCAAGGTTGGCGACACTCAGTCTCCGTCATTTCCGCGAGAAACGGGCGTCCCCCAGGGCAGCGTCCTCAGTGTCACTCTTTTTATCCTCAAAATCGATCAGTTAGCCGACATTTTTCCCAGAGACGGAAGACTGCTTTCATCGCTATACGTGGACGACCTACAAATAAGCTACAGACACCCCAGTCTCATAACAATTCAACATGAACTCCAGAAGTGCCTAAACCTAGTCGGGAACTGGGCTTCCCTAAACGGATCCCGATTCTCGCCCTCTAAAACTAAAAGCATGCACTATACTCATGTGCCCGGTTTGCACCTGAAACCAGCCCTAACGCTGCACAACACATCTTTAGCATACGAAGAAACGATCAAATTCATGGGTCTTATGTGGGACCCTAAACTCACGTGGCGACCCCACATCGCAGCCCTGCGACTCGCTGCAAAAGGTCGACGGGACTTATCCAATCGGTAAGATCCCTGAAGTTCGGTGCCGACATGGACACTGGAATGACGCTCTTCAGAGCAATAATACAATCGCGCATAGACTACGGAGCCGTTGTCTACGGTTCTGCAGTTAGAAATACTCTCGACCATCGCAAACAATGCTTTGCGTATCACAACCGGCGCGTTCCGCTCCACCCCAATCGAATCCCTTAACGTGATCGCTAACGAACTTCCACTTCCGCTCCGGCGAGACAAACTTTCACTACAATGCTATTTTAATACTAGAAGTCTAATCAACAACCCAGCAATCAGCCACATCACCAGCATATCCGATGAGCGCCTTTTTGCGGCTAAAAATAATATATGCCCACCGTTTTCCCTACGTGTGGACAACCTGCTGACCTCGCTAAACATCAATCGTAAAGCTATCAAGCCTTCATATTCCTACCTAATCCTTCAAATTAACACACCAACGTGGATGATCAACCCACCACCGGTCATCCTAGACCTGCAAATGTACCCTAAAGCAACTACTTCAACCAACGCGTACCGGCAGGAATTCCTAAGACTACTTGAGGAAGAATACTTAGAGCACTGCCACATATACACTGACAGCTCTAAACCCGCGGACGGAGTGGAAGCCGCCGCTGTGTGCGGGGACACCCCACTCACGGCCACCCTCCCACAAGAGGCCTCCGTGTTCTCTGCGGAGCTTCGCGCACTCGAACTAGCCGTCTCTATCGCAAAAACACATCGCTTCCCCAAATACGTTGTATTCTCAGACAGTCAGAGTGTCCTCACCCAGCCTAAAACACTGCACTATGAAGATCCAGTTCTACGTAAGATACATCATGATCTCTGTGATGACCGAGACGGGTCAGGCAGTAGAATTCTGCTGGATCCCCGGGCACGCGGGAATAAGAGGAAACGAACTTGCGGACTCGCTTGCTAAACTGGCATCTACTCACCACGAACAATTTTTTGCAATACATTACCGGTACTGGTTCCCTATCATCAACTCCCATATAACATTCCGATGGGATGAAATGTGGCAGCAGAGTGGACAAAAAATGCTTTCAGTCAAACCTTCAGTCGGAGAATGGGAAACGAAGTTCACCGCACCAACAGAAAAGATCAAGTGTTCATCAACCGCTTGTGCACGGGACACACGTGGATAATTCACAACCACCTGATGGATGTCGACATAAGACCAAACGCGCCACCTTGCCCCTGTTGCCACCTAGTGGCTATCAGCGTGAAACACTTACTGATGGATTGCAACGCACTCGCGGCAGCCCGACGAGCGTTCTTAGATCCCCGTGCAACCTACAAGGCCTACTCACGGACCCAACCTACCGTGAAAGGCTTATCACTTTCGGGAAACACACCGGACTATGCGAAGCTGTCTAAACCCCAAACACCTGTGCAAGTGAGGTGGTCTCTACACCCCATCATGCTTAGAAATAAGAACACATTTTACGAAGATACGCGTTAACTCTTTACTCTCTCGAACGCGCTAGTGCGCGAATATGACTCAATTGAAATATGTACTGACTTCATCTTGACATGAATAATATTTTCGCATGCGAGGCCGTGCGAACTCACCTGAATCAACGACGGTCGCGACCTACGGGGGAGCCTATTATGACTCACGTTGAGGCTCAGTTGGAAATGAGGCTCTAATAAAATCAAATCATGATTATCGAGCCCTACTTGGGAGCCTATCTTGATCCGCTTTGAGGCTCCGGTGGAAGCGAGGCCGAAATTAAATTTAAAAATGTTATGAAATCAGATAAGGTTTAACTTACTGCTACCAAACTTTCCTTCGCTGCTCCACTTTCGTACAAAGACAACTACACAAACTAGACCTCAATTAAGAAAAAAATCGTCAAGTTAGGTGACTTGATCGAGGTGTGCAAGATTTTGAAGGGTAAGGAAGCGTCTACCGTAATCTTGCTACCGTAACCACTGCGTGTCAAAGAAGGAGACTAAAGTAGTAGTAGTTGTTTGTGTTTTGCACCGGAGGCCTAGGAGACTTAAAGGGCGCCTCGTAGCCGGGAGTAGAGTCGTGCTACCGTAACCCCTGCGACTAAAATGGGCTGGACGAAGGGGCTAGGAATCCCGTTCTCTGTTAAACCCATTCCTCGAAGATTGCAAGACAAGCGGGGGGAGGAAAGGCACGCCCCTCCGAACCCTATTGTTAGGGTCGCTGAATAAAGTAAAGAGAAGAGATTGGTGAGATGTTTGTGAGGAGGAAGTTCGATGTGTTTGCGGTGAGTGAGACGAAGTTGAGAGGTAAGAGCGAGCGTGAAGTTGGTTTGGTGAGTGAAAGAAAGTCTGGTGTGGAGGAATGCTGGGCACGAGAAGATGTGATGTCGATATTGAGTGATCGGTTAGCTAGTAGCGTGGAAGGAGGTGTCCTCAAGATTGATGTTGGTGAAAGGTAAATTAGGCGTAGACCGATGGCGATTTGTGAATGCATAAGGTCCAGGTAGCGAGACGAGTGAATAGGAGGGGGATTCGATTTTGGACTGGCCTGTGTGAGTGTATTGCGAGTCTTGAAGATCAATTCAATGTGGTTGTACTGGATGACCTTAATGCGAGAGTTGGAGATGTATGGCGTTCCCGGTAGAAATGACAGTGGAGAAAACGTGATTGGTCTATGTATGGAGCAGGATTTGGGGGTCGGGAACAGTTTGTTCAAGAAGCGAGATATCCACAATTACAAATGGGTAAGGATGGCCCGTGGGGCAGTAGTGGAGGGAGCGCTAATGGATTTTGTGCTGATTTCGAGGAGAGTGGTGGGAAGCCTGTTGGATGTGTGGGTGCTGAGAGGGGAAAGAAAGAAAAATCTTTACTCATACACGAGCAGTATGGTATTTTGTTTCCCTTAAAATAACATAAATTTACATAAGTAAGAAGCACGTACAATGAATAAAATGAACATCAAATTTAGAAGATCCAAATCAAGTTTATCACAACGTGTTATTGAACAAAGAGGAACCGTGAA
>SDVV010004568.1:0-20060 GCA_016164225.1 Gammarus roeselii
TTTGAAAGTTGATTGATTAGCGTTCCATCTCTAGACTCACCAGATGGGCGTCTCAAAAGTAGGCATTCAACGTTCAAGGACACAGTAACGCTTATTCCTTTACAGCGGCCTCTAGTATCTCGCATTAAAAAAGCTACCAAACTAAATTATAAAAAATGTATAACCCACTTTAGCATGGGATATACGTGGCTTTAGTGTGGGATATACGTGGCAATTTATTTATTTCTTACCTATCAATTTTTTCACAATAGATACTAGAGGCAGCTGTGTAGGAAGATATGTTTCTGTGCCATTCAACGATAAGTTCCTGCTTTGAGACGCCCATCCGATGGGTTAAGAGATGTCAGATTTACTGCTGTTAGTGTGTGTCGAATTCAGTGCTGTTTGTGTGTGTGATTGATGTATTTCATCTTTATTTTGCTAAGGTAGATCACAGTATAGCGTTATCTAAATTATGTAAGCTGGTGTCCAAGGAAATATTATTGAATGGATCAAAGTTATTATGGAAGGCAGAACTAAAAGTGTAAAAGAGGAAACCTCTGCACCAGTGTAAGCCCTCAGTGGGGTTCCACAAGACACTGTGCTTGGCAATCTGCTTTTCTTATTAATGGCAAATCACTTTAACAAATACTGTCCTCATTCATCTGTCGCCTGCTTTGCAGATGCTGCTAGAGTCCTAGGCATAGTGGAGGATGTAAGAGATGTGAAAAATGTTCTTAATCGAGGAGTGTCTCAAGTCTCAACGTCCTATTTTAACTCGGTACACCAAACGAGCGAGCAGCTTGTGGTGGTGAGTCGGTGGGGGCCCAACCTGTCAGTCACAGCGGTCCGTGTGTCCATCTGTCGCGCTCTGAGGGGAGCAACGAACGAAGAGTGCGTCTGCCACCCCCTCCTCCCTGTCTTTTTCTCGCAACAAAAACTGGTCTTGCACCAGCAGCAGCGCCAGGAGCAGAGCCCTACCTGGTAGCTACCTCGGCCCTCAACACCAAAACGGAGACCAGTATGGACAGGTTAGAGTGACCCACCAAACCTGATAGATATCAATCAACTGTACATGTTGCTAGGGCAATCCGAGATAGCCAAGATCCTTCGTCTGATTAAAATGTTAGATTTGCCTGATTGGCAAAATATCAACAAGCCATTATCGGTCCAGAAGCCTTTGCCAGGCCAGAAACTAATGTCAGGCCAGAAGCCAACGTCAGGCCGATGGTCGATGTCAGGCCAACGCGGGCCAATAGCTAATGAGATTTCAGAAGCCAGTGGCAATCTAGAAGCCAATACCAGTCCATAAGGTTATTTCAAGTTACGAGTCTATTTCAATATAATTTGCCTTTGTCTCAAGAAGCCCACATCTCAAGACGGCAACGTCCGTCGACGCGAAAACCAATGCCTGACTAAAAGCCTGTTCTTTCAAATCGTAATCCGGATGAGTTTCGTGCGATCATTTGATTTCTGGGCGCATTGAAATGACAACACTTGTTGCGCCTGCCTCAGTTCATCGTTTATTGCACTGAAGGTGATATTATCCGGTATGAAGACTGGCCGGCCGGCGGCATACTCTTCAAACTGAGCAACGTTATCGGTCTAACAATTCTAACGTTCCTGTCCAGGAAGCTCATCTGTTGCAGGCAAGAAACGTGTTCCTGACCAACGTTTGAGTGAACGCATAATTTGTGCACGTGAATGTTCATCCGCTGCAACTTCTTCGAGCCTTTATCTTTGTTTATAAATGATAATAAATTAAATTAAGAAGAAGAATGTGGGAGAAGAGCACGCATTAAGAAGTCGAGACCTCCACACCATCGAGCTAGCAGGGATTAAGAAGAGAAGTAGAGGAACGAAAAGAAGACCACCTGAAAAGGAAACCAATTGCCATGACTTAGAAGGATTCAAGTCACCGTTGACAAATGCGGAGTCATCAAGCCAATTCCAAATAGCAAAAGCTGTCCGGACACATTTGTACATGAAATTTTACATCGGTGAGGATCGAGAGCGAACTCGAGCAATGAAGCAACAAGTAAATGAAGTTATATCTGATATGAAACAGCACCCAGCAAGGCCCAAAAGAACCCGATCTGGGAACCGCAGATGCGACTTAGCAGCAGAACCCCAGACAGAGAAGCAAAATTCCAGCAAAGGCAGCATAAAGCTTAGAAACAGTCCAAGCTGTTCCCGGAAAGCAAATAATTACCAAGCCCGGCTCATGTTGCCGATCTTTCGACATGCGGCCTTCGTAAGGCAAGACCCTCAGATGCTGTCTTTTATCTGAGATCAGCTTAGCAACAGATGTCCCAACGAGAATCTCTAGATGATGAAACTCGACAAACACAACATCATTTACACGGAGAACTGGAAAACGTGGAACAACCTTTGTGTTGGTCTGACTAGGATAAAGTTCCATTCCCCATGACAAGGACCATTCGTAAATTCTCGCGAGATGTCCAAGCAAGAACTGTTCGAGTCTCACGATTGCTCGGACAGTCAGCTGTTCCACACGCAAGAACTGTACGAGTCTCACGATTGCTCGGACAGTCAGCTGTTCCACATGCAAGAACTGTACGAGTCTCACGATTGCTCGGACAGTCAGCTGTTCCACATGCAAGAACTGTACGAGTCTCACGATTGCTCGGACAGTCAGCTGTTCCACATGCAAGAACTGTACGAGTCTCACGATTGCTCGGACAGTCAGCTGTTCCACATGCAAGAACTGTACGAGTCTCACGATTGCTCGGACAGTCAGCTGTTCCACATGCAAGAACTGTACGAGTCTCACGATTGCTCGGACAGTCAGCTGTTCCACATGCAAGAACTGTACGAGTCTCACGATTGCTCGGACAGTCAGCTGTTCCACATGCAAGAACTGTACGAGTCTCACGATTGCTCGGACAGTCAGCTGTTCCACATGCAAGAACTGTACGAGTCTCACGATTGCTCGGACAGTCAGCTGTTCCACATGCAAGAACTGTACGAGTCTCACGATTGCTCGGACAGTCAGCTGTTCCACATGCAAGAACTGTACGAGTCTCACGATTGCTCGGACAGTCAGCTGTTCCACACGCAAGAACTGTACGAGTCTCATGATTGCTCAGACAGTGAGCGGTTCTACGTGCAAGAACTCCAATCATTGAAGAATAGTCCGCATTCCCAGCAACTGGTTTTCATGAACCGAGATCACGCCAGCAGTGTAGAGAATAAACCAAAGCGGGTCAAGGACAATACAATGAGGGGCACTAGATACAACTTGCCTCACGTTTTCTAACATCAAACAAGACACAATGCATGCTTGCGTTTCAATACTGTTCAATCACAGAGAACAGCGATCCAGCAACATCAGAACGGGAATTGTAGACACCCAATTATTCAACACGATCAGAGGCAGAACTGAAATCAATCTGGGCCAGGTTGGCTCCATATTTTTCCTTCAATGCCATCAGGACGTGAGACGCTGAGGCGTGTATTAAGGTTAGCCTACACACAAAAAACAATTCGGTCTTCTTCCACATGAAATAAACTTTCATTTAAACATTTCTTACGGTATTGTAACTGGACAAAGGTTTTTAAAGAATATCAAATAAACGATCGACGAGTTCAAATATCGACAGGAACATGATCATGGAAGATTTTTTGTCATCTTCAATCTTAAACGAATTTTCATTCACAGCTGAACCAAGACCCTTACGAAAAGCATACTGCTTCGACAGCCAAAAACAGCTTAACTTACGAACGCTACCCGAGCGAGCAGAAACTAGCCGCTTGTATACCGTCCGACGGCAGAGAGGTGCGATGGGATGGTAATTTCCTTCTACTGGTGTGAGCTGTCTTTCGGGATCGGAATGGTGATGGCCGCCCGCCAGCACACGTGGGTATTCAGCAGGACTTCAGCACGACTCGAAACCGGGGTGGTGTAGGCGCCCCGCCAGCACACGTGGGTATTCTGCAAGCCTTCAGCACGACTCTAACCCGAAGTGGTGTAGGCCGCCCGCCACCATACGTGGGTATTCAGCAAGCCTTCAGCACAACTCCGAACCGAAGTGGTGTTGGCCGCCTGCCAGCACACGTGGGTATTCTGCAAGCTTCAGCACGACTCTAAACCGGAGTGGTGTTGGTCGCCTGCCAGCACACGTGGGTATTCTGCAAGCTTCAGCACGACTCTAAACCGGAGCGGTGTAGGCTGCCCGCCAGCACACGTGGGTATTCTGCAAGCCTTCAGCACAACTCCGAACCGAAGTGGTGTTGGCCGCCTGCCAGCACACGTGGGTATTCTGAAAGCCTTCAGCACAACTCTAAACCGAAGTGGGGTTGGCCGCCTGCCAGCACACGTGGGTATTCTGAAAGCCTTCAGCACAACTCTAAACCGAAGCGGTGTTGGTCGCCTGCCAGCACACGTGGGTATTCTGCAAGCCTTCAGCATAACTCCGAACCGAAGTGGTGTTGGCTGCCTGCCAGCACACGTGGGTATTCTGCAAGCCTTCAGCACAACTCCGAGCCGAAGTGGTGTTGGCCGCCTGCCAGCACACGTGGATATCCTGCAAACCTTCAGCAAGACTCTTAACAGAGCAGCAAAAACCATGTGCAATAACATCCAAATAGCTTGCACCTCTGAATATAACCCTATTTTGTAATGAGATAACTAAATAGCGGAATTCCTCCATAAACTATCCGTCGGTCGCCCCAGCGGATCGACCATGTCTTCCACCATCGTCGGTTACTCCTAACCAACATACACGTTTCCTTACCAGCATTCAATCACGATGATTGGGGTAATGTTTGAACTACGAACAAAAAAGCACCGAAAAAGCGTACATTTATTCTTAGGTACTCGCAACGAAAACTTTGCCTTTTCTAATATATATGTCCAGTGGTTATGGTGGAACCTACATTTTCAAGCTGGTACAGAAGCATAATGGTGCTTTGTGTTGGAGCCACGATGTTCTGGGTATAAGACGCTTGCCTCAGCATGTCGTGTTCAGGCAACACAGCGACCGGTGGCGGAGGAGATGCTGACTCCTCTAGTTACGAGATAGTTTAAGAAAAACCTTTTCAAATTGCAAAAAGTGTTCATTTAGGAACACTATAAGGTAAAAAAAAGTCTTCTTCAACAGAATCCCACGATGCCTTTATAATACTGCATTGTTAGACCAAACAGCTTCAAGACGTCATGAGGCTCGATATAAAAAAACATTTTTTCAAATGTCTTGTTTTCATTAATATGAATTAAGAAAAACCCTTTTCATGATATCGCAGAACTTCACAGGAGCTTTCAAATGAGTAAAAACAAGTAATGAAAACGATCCTAACTGTGGGAGAGGTCACGATTTTTGTCCCAGCGTTACAACGGAGACAGATGTACACACATTCATGGAATAGGGTTCCAAACCTGTTTTGGATGATACATGCTATCATTCTGCTGAAAGCAGCGGCGCTGTGCATAACAACATGTCACCACGCCGGGTTTGGGAGACAATGACACGTATTAAATGTAGCAATGCATGTTCAGCGGACTGTTGTCAAACCACATCAGATAATTGTTGTTACCACTGCAGGTACTATTGATAGACGGGTGTTTGGACTACAGAGATGTCCGCAAGCAGCGGGTGAGAACACGTGTCGCGTGAACACCCCTTCATAAGCGTTGATACTGCTGCTGAAGCGCACGACAGCTCTTTGGCATCGGCGCAAACGAAACACGAGTTTCTCCTTCGTCCTGCAACATGTCCTCCTGCAAATCGTATGAAATTACCGGGCTGCAAAACACTTCGCTAAAACTGACGGATCTCGCCAAGCGACAAACCGCCACTAAATGACTAATATGAAAATTATATTGCCCAGGCGCAACAACTTGGCAGAAATAATCAATCCCCACAGCAATCAAACCCATCAACATTTGCACACTCGAACTCGCAACTGATAAATGCCGCAGATACTTTTACCCGCATACATCATTACTTAACAGGACATCAGGATGTGAAAAATGTTTCAAGATATTCAACTCCAAATATTTCTCAGCAGCGTCAACCTTCAGGCAAACCATCCTGTCTGAAGTCACATGCAATTTCTGAGGAGGAGTAATTTTTCAATAGCTAAAATAAGCATTAGGCCTGATAGATACTTGACAGAGTTAAAAACTTTCAAGTTGCAATTTAATGGTGACCTTGTGTGTCTAGCTGTCATGTAAGCATGCTGATAGGAAGTACTGAAGGAGCGACGGTAACTGGTTTTTCGACGGTACCGATACCCGGTTTCTGACCGGTAGCGAAATCGCAGTTACCAAGAATGGCCGATACTCGATACAGATACTTTTGCTCAAGAAATGAAAATAAATTCATCAAATATATTTTGAAAACATTAACTCATTAAATATTACCTAAATGCAGACATGCTAAGTAATATTTATAAATTCGTGAATTTCTAAATGAAGTTCTCAACCACGGGACACGTCAATTGCGTATGAATGCATCGTGGTGTAAACATATTCATCAACTAATGTTATGGTAGAAAACTTTGGACACCTCAACATCCCACAGCCCATGGAACTTGTTGTAATCGTTCTCTAGCAGAAGGAACTTGCATCACAGCTCCATCAAATTACAGACCCATTTCTTTGATATCACATGCACTCAAATATATGAACGGGTGATGAAAGACCGGATAGTTAATTTTCATGAAGAAAAAATTACTGATTCCACTCCTAACCACATGGTTTCAGAAGTAAAAAAGGAGCACATTGATTCATCTACTGGAGCACTATGATGAAACAATCAATGTATTATGTGATGAATCAATCGAGGATGTGATTTATCTAGCTTAAATATGCCAGGGCCTTTGACTAATTAATCACAGCATACTGCTATCTAAATTTCACAACGCTGGTATCGAAGGAAATGTTCATGAATGTATTGAAAAAAAATTCAAAGGCAGAACTCAAAGTGTGGTAGTAAATGAGGAACCCTCTGCATCACTGAAACTTCTTCGTGGGGTTCCACAAGACACTGTGCTTGCTCCTCTGCTTTTCTTAGTAATGGCAAATGACCTGACCAAAAACTATCCCCATTCATCTGTCTCCTGCTTTGCAGATGATACAAGAGTACTAGGCATAGTGAAGGAGGCAAGAAATGTAGAAAATGTTCAAGATGATCTGATAGAAATCTTCATGTGGGTTGGTAAAAACAACTTGCAATTCAATTAATCCAAATTTAAATTACCAAGATATGGAAAAAATTATGATTTCGCATAAGGGTCATGCCATTGAATGCAAATAAATTTGCGTGACTGAGGCGTAATGATGCAGAATTATGCTTCATTCAATGAACAAATTGCTGAGGTTGACGCTAGTGGCAGATGACTGTGTTCCTGGGCCATGATTGGTCAAGAGATACTGTATAAGGACGATGCTGACTCTTTGGAAACGACTAATCCAACCAAGGTATGAACTAGTGTTTTCCCTTCTGGATCATATTTAAACGAGTAAATGTGGAATGACTTGAAGCAGTTCAAAGAAGCTACACCCCAAAACCTATAGGAGTTAAGGAAATACATTATTATTACGACAGATTGAATATCTTCAAGTTATACTCAATCCAAAGACGTTTTGAAAGATTCATGGTCATAAAAATGTGGAAAATTCTGCAAGGCACAAGGTCAATATAATTGAAAATAATTGTGACGGAAGTGACAATGAGGAATCAGGTAAGGATTGGCAGCATGTGCCATTTTAAAGCGCTAGAACGGAAGGCGTTGAAACAATGCCAACCGTAACATTGAACAGTTTCACAACATTGCCGGGCACCTCAGCTATCCAGTCGACTGCCAGTGGGAATACGTGTTATCAAACATGTGCAGCAATTGCAGCCACGGCAAACATCTGGAGGGTCACAAATCGACCCAACTACCTCTAATGAATGGATCCCCTCACTGTGGAGACAACTCTCTACTCCACCGCACCGCCAAGCCAGGATCTGACTGGCGAATGTGGCAGCATCATGCAGATGCTGATGCCACAGCAGGAGTGGAGAATGTCCCCTCAGCTGACGGTTGGGTGGCAGCTGCGTTGCGACCAGCTTTAAATATCCAAGTATATTTTATATGCATTGAGAGATACATACGTCTACAAATTATAATAATGTAGCTTCAGTAGTGTACGCAAATTTTTTATAATGCAAACATTTCTAATATGGATAATAAGTTATAATTAACAGTATCCAACTTTTTGCCGCTGCCGATACCTTCACAATGTCAATACCTGTCGATACCAATACAATGCAAACTTGTCGATACCGATACCATGCAAACTTGTCGATACCGATACCATGCAAACTTGTCGATACCGATACCATGCAAACTTGTCGATACCGATACCATGCAAACTTGTCGATACCGATACCATGCCAACTTGTCGATACCGATATCTCGTCGCGTAGTATGTGTTACTGAACATATGAAGCTGTATATTTTACCACTTCGGTGTTCGTTATAGTGTATGCACTCACGGAGAAAGGGACATGTAAGGAGTCTAGCTACGCTGTGAGCGGCTGTGACAGTACAAAAATCTAAGTACATGCAAGGACACGTTTATCACAAACACATTCTGTTGTCGTGTATGCACTCGCGTAAGTTCTTTGGATGCGTAATTTATGAATATTGTAAGGAATATCTCATTAACCTTGTTTGATGGAAGTCGTTATTGTTCCACCGAGAGCGTCATTGTTATTATGATAAGCAGAAGCTGGTATTATTAGGTTCTGTAACTAGGCATCAGACGACGAAGCCAAGAGCCAGAACAAAGCAAGAGTACACTGCCAGTAAACTCGTCCATCTCGCCATCCGTGATTCAAGTCACAAAGCTGCGTTCATCGATACTGAGTATTGTTCAAGTACCAACGTCATGTAAGGTATCAACCAATTGCCAGCAATACGCAATAGGATCTTTTGTTGTTAGGAGTTCCAAGTCCAACATTTAACGTACGTTTCTGAACATTTCGGGAGAATCATTGAGAGAAATTTAGGCGGTGCTTGCGAGAAGTGATCAAGAGACGTCGTAGGACCTACCCAATTAACAGCGTGTGTATTCGCCCGCAACACCATTCTTGAGTACATTCCTGGCCGAGCACACCCACAGCTGGAGCTCAACACAGGAGGAATGCAAGCCTCTAAATAGCAATAGCATTACAACAATCGAAGGTTCTTTCGTATCATTTCTTAGCAACAGCGCTTTTCCTTGAAATAGCTAGCATTTCCTTGAAATACCTTGTACTATTACAGCAAGGTCACTCAGCTGCTGTAGAATACCTACAGACTGGCGGTGTGCAAAGAGACAAAGACCTCGTAACCATGATGCAGGTAATAGACTTGATGCACCAGAAACAATGTTTCCACTAACCAGAGGCGAACCCAGGATTGTTTACACGCGGAAGCGGATCATTCTCGTCAATTGTGGAACGGTCGCATGTGCATACATTTCGTTATCTGTAGGCTGAGGGGCGCCACTGCTTAAAAACAGCAATCGCACAAGGCAAAAGTTGTACCAGTCCTGACCACATCGCTGCTTGTTCAGCAGCCTCGTCGCCCCATGCAACAATGAAGGCGTACAAGCAACACCGCCGACGAATGAACTCCGGCCGAGCTCGGTTGAGAATTTTTTCATTGCCACTGCGAGCAGCTCGGAAAATGAGTTCTTGCAAGTTTAATTGAACCACGTTGCTTATACGGTATGCAAACCCAGCACGAAACCACTCTATTATACTTTGGACAAGCAAAGCATCATGATACAATTCGTTATGGTTTATTTTAAACGTGTGCGAAAAGTGTTACAGAACTTAACCTTATCCCACGATGGCCGGAAGGTGAACATAATGCTTGTCTGGAAGCCCAGGGTGTAGATACTGACGCACTGCGTTATGGCATCACATTGTGTACCAATATGAGTACCATAAGCGATTGGCGAACGTGTGATCAGACAGACCAAACAAGAATACAGTGCTCAGGAATACAATTTTTCTTATAAAATAAGTCGATGTGATCCTACTATAGGAGGCATGTGTCCCCAAAGCTATTTGGAACGGAGTTATGAAATTCATGTGAACGATACTGTTCATTTCTCTATTCACGTGTGTACGTTCTTGTCCTGAAAAGAGTGTGCGAAATAGCAATAACAGCCTAGCGTCGAGCGTCAGACCATGAGGGAGCGAGGGGCAGCTAAGCGAGCTAGCAAATAGGAGGAGAGCGAGCAAGGTCTAGCGTTAGAGAGCATCATGTTGGAATAAGCCAAGTGTAAGCAGATCCTAGCAACTGGGCACAAGCGACTCATCAATCATCAGAAGTGTCTTCAAATAAACAACAGTAACGGTACGGTGCCAAGCACGTGCTATGGGCCTGGCAAGTATCTGTTTAGCTGAGCATGCGCGTGATTATTCCTTCAAGGCAAATATCCTGAAGAGTTCAACACGACGGTGGGGGAGCTAAAGTTGAATAGACAAGAAACGAGACATACGAAGTCAGAATTCTGTCTCAGTACGATCTGTTTCTATGCACAAGTACGATCTGTTTCTCTGTTCAAGTACGATCTGTTTCTCTGCTCAAGTACGATCTGTTCCTCTGCTCAAGTACGATCTGTTTTTTGGCTCAAGTACGATCTGTTTCTCTGCTCAAGTACGATCTGTTCCTCTGCTCAAGTACGATGTTCCTCTGCTCAAGTACGATCTGTTCCTCTGCTCAAGTACGATCTGTTTCTCTGCTCAAGTACGATCTGTTTCTCTGTTCAAGTACGATCTGTTTTTCTGCTCAAGTACGATTTGTTTCTCGGCTCAAGTATGATCAGTTTCTCGGCTCAAGTACGATCAGTATCTCTGGTCAAGTACGATCTGTTTCTATGCTCAAGTACGATCCGTTTCTCTTCTCAAGTACGATCTGTTTTCAGTGATAAGACCACAAATCTATTTACTTAAATATGAGCTTATGTACTCAGTCGGGTGTTTGCTATACATCTCGTTTCTACGTCCACCGCAGAAGTCACACCTTAACTGCCTTCTTAAATGAATTCCCTCGTTAACTGATATGCAACCTCGAATATTACTGTTGATGCAAATCTTACTACTCGACAGGCTGCATTCCAACGACACTGCTGTAATCATCCAAACATGTTTACTTCCAATGGCGAGAGTAATAAAAAATATATATACATCTGCAAGAAATCTGTTTACCTGTTCAACCCAACCAAATGTCAACTTATCTTCCTGCCCTGCTAGCAGGGTGCGCGATAAAATTAATGTTGTATCACTTCGATTAGGCTCACCTGCAGTAATGCGGTTAACGAAGGGTTTACCAAGGAAGTTTTCATCAAATGATACGCGCTTTACCAACTTGAGGCCTAGGAAAAAGTACAAGTAAGAGGGGCCAAAAATGACGAGCCAGAGCCAGTAATAATGAGGAAAGATCAGAAACGACGAGCAAGGACCAGGAACGACGAACGAGGACGAAGAACGACGAGCGAGGACAAGGAACGACGAGCGAAAACCAGGAAAGACGAGCAAGGACCAGGAACGACGAGAGCAAGGACCAGTAATGACGAAAGGACCAGCAATGACGCATGGAATGGTGCAGAACAATGGTTGCCAGCGCACTCTGTTTCCTATCTATCATCTGTCAGCACCATTCCATCGTCCAACTAAAAGTATTTATAGGCAGTGCGTCAGAGCTGGCGCCTGAACTCCATGTGTAATAAAGCCAACGTGTCGCTAATCCATTGACATTTTAGGCAGGAATTACATAGTTAAGAGCTGTGAAATGCTCGAAAGGGTCAGGATGGTGGCCAAGTACCGTCATGGCCGCTCCGGGAGTGGAAAGTGTGTTCCTTGCATGAAAGCGACGTGACAGCCACATGACAGGGCAGTACCTGAAGATGGGTCGTGACCGGCACGGTGATGGGTGTATGGGAGGGAACGGGTCGTTGTCAGATGTTTATCAAGCTCGGGCTCGAGATATTATTTGGTCACTGTCACTAATTGTCTCATTAGTCTCAGGCTCCCGAGTGGAGCCTGAGGCGAATGCGACAATTTTCCTACAGTGGGCAGGGTTGACCGATAAACATTGAATTGATATACATTGAATTGATATGCATCATAGATTTAAGTCACGATTCAATAAATACATTAAAAGATATAATTTCAATTGTCAAATTATGCTGATTTCTTTATAGATACTAGCTAAAATAGTGTATATCAAATCACACCTATGCATAAAATGACATGTATAGTTCACTTTTATTTGAATAGCGTAATCTGAATTGGATCACTGAATGCAGACATACATAGAGCTCCAGCAGAATAATGAAAATGAATTTCCTTGAGTATAAATCAAAAATCGAAATCGATCATGACCAGCGGAAGGGGTAAATTCAGGTGGCGCTGATACCTTCCTCATTCAATTACCCTTACTCGACGAATTGATCGTGTAATGTGACCTATGCAATCAAGTTCCTCTCGGAAAAACTGAAAACGTGAGTAGTAGAATATGAAGTGGAGCAAAAATGATCACAGTATTAAAACCCCGTTCAACAACGCAACATTTCACTGCTGAATGAAGCACAAACTAGCATTAGCATACAAATAACAAAGTGGCCAGATGTATAAGGAACGAATATAAGCTCTGGACTACTCTTGAGTACCGGACTAACGAGATAATATATGGTCTGGGCGGCGGCAGACACGCAGTGCCACGCTGGACAGCTGTTACCCAGCCCTGCCAGAGAGGGACGGAGGACGTGGTCTTCAACATTAACAACACTAAGGTCAAAGTTTATGTCACTAATAGATGCAAAGAGCCTTCAGACACTAGATGCAAGACGTCCTCAGATACTAGCCGGCCACCGGAGCTACTTCAAGATTCAGGACGAAACCACCAGGTACTAGATGCAAGACGCCTCAGATACTATACGGCTCCCAGAGCTACATCAAGATTGAGGTTGAGACCACCAGGTACTAGATGCGAGGTCCTCACACACTTGATGCGAGGACCTCAGACACTAGACACTGAAGGCCCTCATACACAAGAAGCAATAGGCCTTCAGATACTTGTTGCGAGGCCCTCAGATACTTGATGCGAGGCTCTCAGATACTTGATGCGAGGCGCTCAGATACTTGATGCGAGGCTCTCAGATACTTGATGCGAGGCGCTCAGACACTTGATGAGAGATCCTCAGATACTTGATGCGAGGCCCTCAGACACTTGCTGCGAGGCCCTAAGAAACTTCATGCGAGTCTCTCAGACACTATATGCGACAGGTCCTAATTACTAGATGCGCGAGGTCCTAATACACTAGATGCGAGAGGTCCTAATACACTAGATGCGAGAGGTCCTAATACACTAGATTAGAGAAGTTCTCATATGCTAGAAGCGAGAGGTCCTAATACACTTGATGCGAGAGGTCCTAATACACTAGATGCGAGAGGTCCTAATACACTAGGTGCGAGAGGTCCTAATACACTAGATGCGAGAGGTCCTAATACACTAAATGCGAGAGGTCCTAATACACTAGATGCGCGAGGTCCTAAAACACAAGATGCGAGAGGTCCTAATGTAACGAAACGTAGATTGAATACATATTGAAAGAGATATGTATAGTGAAAGTAAAGGAGGGTCAAGGCGAATAAAAGGAGACAGGAAAGACATAGAGGGTTTTTGTTTGAATTGATTGCATGGAAAATGACAAATCGTGACGATTTCGACTATTTATCTTACAACACTGTTGTGATAATTTGAACCTAATGAATCACAATGAAAATGGTCCGTGCTTCCCACACAACACGGCACCGGAGTCACCCAATCACCCGAAAAATCTTACCAATCATATCGAGATAAAGGAGTGCAGCACCCGACCGTAGGCACACCGTATCCAGTCCCGCTGGCCTATGATATAGCTACCCAGCACTGAAGGGCCCACCCCACTGCCGCATGCATCCCTACCGGCCGCAGTCACTTCCCCCCTCTTTTTGGAGACTATGCCCCCGGCATATTGACACCTGCAACTACCGACGATCGGTTCGACGATAGATCCGTAGTTCCATCCCGTTGAGCCCCGACGTGATTATGTCCGTAAATGTTTCTCCTTGTAGATGATGCCCCCGCAGACTAACACCTGTCTGCCCCTGGCCACACCCGGCTCTGTCGGCCCCTGGCCAAGGCCTCCAGCTGGTCAACCGTCGCTGCTCCGTCCTCTCTCCTACTGGTTACTCCCACAGTGCCTGTCCCAGTTCCTTGCTGCCCCTCCAAACGAATTGCCCAATCAGCTTCAGATACCCTCGATGCTTTGAGATCATTGGACGTGGCCGTCCTTACGTCAGAGCCAGACTTTGAATACGCGGTCCCTTCCCCAACAGCAAGAACAGTGTTGAATTAAAATTACATTACACTAATATACTAGATGCGAGAGGTCCTAATACACTAGATGCGAGAGGTCCTAATACACTAGATTAGAGATGGGCTAATACACTAGATGTGAGAGGTCCTAATACACTAGATGCGAGAGGTCCTAATACACTAGATTAGAGATGGGCTAATACACTAGATGCAAGAGGTCCTAATACACTAGATGCGAGAGGTCCTGATACACTAGATGCTAGATGTGCTAATACACTAGATGCGAGAGGTCCTAATACACTAGATTAGAGATGTGCTAATACACTAGATGCGGGAGGTCCTAATACACTAGATTCGAGAGGTCATAATCCACTAGATGCGAGATGTGCTAATACACTAGATGCGAGAGGTCCTAATACACTAGATGCGAGAGGCCCTAATACACTAGATGCGAGAGGCCCTAATACACTAGATGCGAGATGTGCTAATACACTAGATGCGAGAGGTCCTAATACACTAGGTTAGAGATGTGCTAATACACTAGATGCGAGAGGTCCTAATACACTAGATGCGAGAGGTCCTAATACACTAGATGCGCAAGGTCCCAATACCTTAGATGCGAAAGGTTCTAATACACTAGATGCGCAAGGTCCTAATACACTAGATGCGCAAGGTCCTAATACACTAGATGCGAGAAGTTCTCATATACTAGATGCGAGAGGTCCTAATACATTAGATGCGAGAGGTTTAATACACTAGATGCGCAAGGTACTAATACACTAGATGCGCGATGTCCTAATACACTAGATGCAAGCAGTTCTTATATGCTAGATGCGAGAGGTCTTAATACACTAGGTGCAAGAAGTTCTTATATGCTAGATGCGAGAGGTCCTAATACACTAGATGCAAGAATTTCTTATATGCTAGATGCGAGAGGTCCTAATACACTAGATGCAAGAAGTTCTTATATGCTAGATGCGTGAGGTCCTAATACACTAGATGCAAGAAGTTCTTATATGCTAGATGCGAGAGGTCCTAATACACTAGATGGAAGAAGTTCTTATATACTAGATGCGTGAGGTCCTAATACACTAGATGCAAGAAGTTCTTATATGCTAGATGCGAGAGGTCCTAATACACTAGATGCAAGAAGTTCTTATATGCTAGATGTCCTAATACACTAGATGCAAGAAGTTCTTATATGCTAGATGCGAGAGGTCCTAATACACTAGATGCTAGAGGTTCTTATACACTAGATGCGAGATGTTCTTATATGCTAGATGTCCTTATACACTAGATGCGAGATGTCCTTATACACTAGATGCGAAAAGTCCATATACAAGATGCGAGAGATCCTCATACACTAAATGCGAGCGGGCCTCATACACTAGATGCGAGATGTCCTTATACACTAGATGCGAAAAGTCCATATACAAGATGCGAGAGATCCTCATACACTAAATGCGAGCGGGCCTCATACACTTTATGCGAGCGGGCCTCATACACTAGATGCGAAAAGTCCATATACAGATGCGAGAAATCCTCATACACTAAATGCGAGCGGGCCTCATACACTAAATGCGAGCGGGCATCATACACTAGACGCGAGCGGGCCTCATACACTAGACGCGAGCGGGCCTCATACACTAGATGCGAGCGGGTCTCATACACTAGATGCGAGCGGGTCTCATACACTAGATGCGAGCGGGTCTCATACACTAGATGCGAGCGGGTCTCATACACTAGATGCGAGCGGGTCTCATACACTAGATGCGAGAGGGCCTCAGATACCAGATGAGAGAGGCCCTCAGATACCAGATGCGAGAGGCCCTCATGCACTCGATGAAAGGCCCTCGGATACTAGTTGCGAGGCATTCGGACTAAATACGAGAGGAAAAGCCTTCCGACCCTGAAAATGAGAGGTCCCCAAAGAATAGAAGCCACAGGACCTCAAAATCCAGATGCAATTGGTCCAAGCGTAAACGTTCATGCTAAATAATGATTGCTGTCGCTCATTACACCAACACACGACGGTCCAAGTGTCCGGATGGAGCAGAACGTCTGCAGGATAAAACAGTGTTCAGAACAGGCATGTAGTATTGTTGCAGAGAGTTCAGTGAGAAGGGTTTTGTAGCCACGGTTTGAAGGGCGAGTGTGGGCACTACAAAGTGTAGCCTGGGGCGAGCATCAAAGGGAGCGCTGTGAGCTCGTGTCCCGAGTTCAGTTAAGACTGCTGCCTCCGCTCACAAAGAAAATAAGAGAAGCTCTGTCGACGTTAACAATTCGAGAGAAACAAAAATTATAGTGAACTTCGGGTTTTCTAACTATCAAAACTTCCTGAGCAATCGGGCACATGAGAGGCAGGGTATACCTTATTGACCGCAACTTGGTCGACACTAAAGCTTCCATCAATAGAGTGTGTTTAACCAGAGGGAATTAACAGTGCCGTTATGGTAATCTGGCTAAACGTGTAATGATATCACGCTACAACAGGTGTTAAGGTCTATTTCACAAACTCGTCGTTTGTACTGATACATCTCAAAACGTTACCTCAGAAAAACATCAATTGAAACTATCTAGATGTGTTTCACATGGACCTTCGACCACTGGAAGCGCCGCTGCATTGCTCATCAACAGGAATTGACTCTTCGAATAGCTAAGTCGGTGTGATAACTGATGATCAGAGCATCTTATGGTGTGATAACTGATGATCAGAGCATCTTTTGGTGTGATAACTGATGATCAGAGCATCTTTTGGTGTAATAACTGATGATCAGAGCATCTTTTGGTGTAATAACTTATGATCAGAACATCTTTTGGTGTGATAACTGATGATCAGAGCATCTTATGGTGTGATAACTGATGATCAGAGCATCTTTTGGTGTGATAACTAATGATCAGAGCATCTTTTGGTGTGATAACTGATGATCAGAGCATCTTTTGGTGTGATAACTGATGATCAGAGCATCTTTTGGTGTGATAACTGATGATCAGAGCATCTTTTGGTGTAATAACTGATGATCAGAGCATCTTTTGGTGTGATAACTGATGATCAGAGCATCTTATGGTGTGATGACTGATGATCAGAGCATCTTTTGGTGTAATAACTAATGATCAGAGCATCTTTTGGTGTGATAACTGATGATCAGAGCATCTTATGGTGTGATGACTGATGATCAGAGCATCTTATGGTGTGATAACTGATGATCAGAGCATCTTTTGGTGTGATAACTGATGATCAGAGCATCTTTTGGTGTAATAACCGATGATCAGAGCATCTTTTGGTGTGATAACTGATGATCAGAACATCTTATGGTGTGATGATTGATGATCAGAGCATCTTATGTTGTGATGACTGATGATCAGATCATCTTATGGTGTGATGACTGATGATCAGAGCATCTTTTGGTGTAATAACTAATGATCAGAGCATCTTTCTCCCCGCAACTCGTGACTGTGAACAAGAGGAAACAAAAAAATCAGAACATGCACCACGTAAAAAGCAGTTACAGGACGTCACAGTACAAGCAGTTACAGAATACCACTGTACATGTACCACATAGTGATTCGCAAACAAGCTGAAATATGTACGCACAATGCGAAGTGAAATCTTGCGCGAAACCTTTTCCTCGCAGCCAAGCCTGCTAGCGCGTTGTGATCAGTGGCCAGGACTGTGCCTCATAAGTTGCTTCCCTTGATGTTCTCTAATGAACGATATACTTTCCCTGGCCGCCAACGCTTGTCCACCGCCCACGTTGAACGGCAAGCAGTCACAGCAGCAGCGCGGCGTATCAACAGCCGAGTAGCCGGCCGTGGAGTGTTGCGTGTGAACCGTAAGGTAGGAGGCCTCAGTTTCCGTAGTGCGCGCCAACGGTGCGAGGGGCGGCGGCGGGAAACGGGGGCTACTGTAGCGTGGAGACAGGAACGGGGGAGGAATGGGGGGTGGAGACGCCTTGATGTATATATACAAGCAAATGGAGGGAAGGTTGGAACGAGAGGGCGCGGGAAAATAGGGTATATAGGGATAGTGGGATCATACGAGTTGTATTACGCGCCTATCGGATATGGCTACCTACTATACTTGAAGCCTATAATTATTTTGCACAGCTCAGGCTGAATAAAAACCTCCAACACAACGCATGACTGGCGGGGTGATCGAATTATGTGTTGAGTAAAAGAGACGCCGCACACAACAAGAAGGGACTGAATAGGAGCTACAAGGTTTGTCATATAACGTCTATCTGAAACGTTTAGCCTAGTAAAATGAACTTCCAGTGTGTAACACAGTTATCTGGAGTCACACTTGGGATAAGTTGAGCCCGTTGACAGAACGTGGAAAGACTCAAAAGAGATTGAAAGCGTGAAGGAGCCTCTAACACGTGATCACATACCCAGCAATTCCTCCCGACAAGAGGAAGACGAACCCATTCACACTACACCACCGCCCATTCACCACAAGCTCGTGAAGTTTACATGTTATCATTTCATGTTGGAGTAACGATATTTAGAATACAAAATTGAAGGCTCTATTCAAGCTACTATGAGCTCCTAGGGCAACCAAATCTCCCCGTACTTGCCTATTTTAACTTGACCTAAAATAGAAGCTAATTAGTTAGGCATAAACACCAACTGGATTAACAGAGTCCAGTCGACACCTGACACTCTCTCATTGGCAGAGAGTGAGTGCTATCAGTCGACACCTGACACTCTTTCATTGACAGAGAATGAGTGCTATCAGTCGACACCTGACACTCTTTCATTGACAGAGAATGAGTGCTATCAGTCGACACCTGACACACTCATTGACAGAGGGTGAGTGCTATCAGTCGACACCTGACTCACTCATTGACAGAGAATGAGTGCTATCAGTCGACACCTGACACTCACTCATTGACAGGGTGAGTGCTATCAGTCGACACCTGACACTCACTCATTGACAGGGTGAGTGCTATCAGTCGACTCCTGACACTTACTCATTGACAGAGAGTGAGTGTTATCAGTCGACACCTGACACTCTCATTGACTGGGTGAGTGCTATCAGTCGACACCTGACACTTACTCATTGACAGAGAGCGAGTGCTATCAGTCGACACCTGACACTCACTCATTGACAGGGTGAGTGCTATCAGTCGACACCTGACACTCACTCATTGACAGAGGGTGAGTGCTATCAGTCGACACCTGACACTCACTCATTGACAGAGAATGAGTGCTATCAGTCGACACCTGACACTCACTCATTGACAGGGTGAGTGCTATCAGTCGACACCTGACACTTACTCATTGACAGAGAGTGAGTGCAATCAGTCGACACCTGACACTCATTGACAGGGTGAGTGCTATCAGTCGACACCTGACACTTACTCATTGACAGAGAGCGAGTGCTATCAGTCGACACCTGACACTCAATCATTGACAGGGTGAGTGCTATCAGTCGACACCTGACACTCACTCATTGACAGGGTGAGTGCTATCAGTCGACACCTGACACTCACTCATTGACAGAGAATGAGTGCTATCAGTCGACACCTGACACTCACTCATTGACAGGGTGAGTGCTATCAGTCGACACCTGACACTTACTCATTGACAGAGAGTGAGTGCAATCAGTCGACACCTGACACTCATTGACAGGGTGAGTGCTATCAGTCGACACCTGACACTTACTCATTGACAGAGAGCGAGTGCTATCAGTCGACACCTGACACTCA
>SDVV010004569.1:0-20059 GCA_016164225.1 Gammarus roeselii
CCCCCTGCGCCAGCAATCCGCTGACTGTAATGATTAATTGTTCCACTCACGCATCTCACAAACATTTTTCAGTGTATGGGTTTTACAGCGCTGGGAGGGGGAAGCAGAGGTTCCAGGATTCAGAGGGGCCTCTAAATGGTCCCACAGTTTCTCAAAAGGATCCCCAAGGGTCTCAAGGGTGTCCCAAGGGGCCTCGGAAGGGCCCAAGTGGACCCCCCCAAATCCACCTGGTCTCCCAAGTCCCCCGGGTTCCCGAAACCCCGGGTCCCCGAGTCCCGCGGGTCCCACGCAAACCTCCCTCCCTGGGTCACCTTGTCTCAACCAACCTCGATACATATAATAATAATATAAATAAATTCAAAGTTTATCAACATGAAAAAAGGGCAGAGAAAAATAATAGAGCCCAAGCAAGAAGAAATAATAAAATACTAAAATAAAGTGTTAATGATCTATAAAATGAATAAGCATCCATCCACCCCAATAATACTCGTGAACCTTCCAGGTCGAACGAGTGGTCACTTCACTAACAACCCATATTTGACTAATGAAAACACCCAACTAGGCCTATAAATAGCCCTAGTTTCATGTCGTATACAACGAGGAGCTCTTGTTGAACGCGTTTAATATCTCCAACAAATTACAAAATCAATATTAATTTATGAAACATTTCGAAATTTGTCCTTCTCACAGCAAATAAGTGAACTTGAAAATACATTCATGTTTTAATTACATCGGAGGCAAACGGCAGTATGGCAGCAATGCCTATAGAATTTGCCTAAGAAAAAAATATTTCTCAATTCAGAAACGTTTTACCGAATAATTACATTCGATATTGTTGTTAATTTCCATCCAGATGTTCAACTTTAAGAGTTATTGCATTTGTAAGAGAACTCCACGAAGTTGTGTTTAAAGGTCTGCTATCAGATGTATTTTGAATTAATCCATCTCGAAGTTTTTGGGTATCGGGTTGCCTGTATTCGCGAGTGTCATTACACCAATATCTATCAATATAATGGAATGGTACAACAACCGACAGTAACGTTTGGAATGTGGGATCATTTCGAGCTGCTACCTAACAAAATCAAGGTTGAAACAAATTATTTTTTGGAACATAAGTAAACAGAATTTAATATCAACTAGCGCTGCACACAAAACTAAATCATCGTGCAAACAAGAATCATTTTCAAAAATCAATCAACGCACGTCTCGGATTATCAACAATTTTCAAGGTCCATTTCTCGAATCTGGATGTTTTGGCGACAAGAATGCAGCGCTGTTTTGCCCCATGAAAGCGGCGTTCTGATGCTGGTCCAGGGACGACGACCCATCACTTCCATCGGTGTGGTACAGATCACCCCTGCTACCGTGTTGGGTTGAGGGCGGGATGGCAGAGGAAGACGAACTTTCCAGTTTGTTACTGCCACGAAGAATAGGATCCTCGAATCCCTGTTGACTGGGATGCCTGTTGGCGACGTGTAACCTGAGGTTGCTCATCCTGTTGGTGCGGTGGGGACAGTGAGGGCAGGCAAACGGCTTTTCTCCAGTGTGGATCATGAAATGATATTCCATGTTCTGGTTCTTGTTGCGACCGGTGAAGGTGCGCGAACAAATAGGGCAACTGACACCGTTGGCTGAGCCATCGTTGCTGCCGCTTGTCATAAGGCCACGAAGGCTCAGCGACGAAGAGGAGGCTTGGTCACGCGGGTTTTCGAGGAAATGCTGACCATTTGCTTCTTTCTGAAATAAAACAAAGACCGAGGCTCAGTCCGGAGGTTGAAGTTGTTCTCTCGAAAAAGAACAAGCGAACACCATATTAAGGTGGATTTAGATGCAATTTATCCGAGGAGGTCGTGTGGCACGGTTGTTATTACCACACGGAACTAATTAAACCGTCTTCATTTCATGAGAACAGCAGCGGAACGTTAATGTGTAACAGAGACCAGTCAATTTGCTGTGAAAGAAAAAAATGCGGTCGATTAGCGCTTGGCAAAGTAGTTCCATGAGCAGCACGCGCTGACGAGAAGCAGAAACGAACCACCAAGAACCCAAACTCACATGGCGCTTTGTGAGATAGGAGACGCGTGCCAAGTTGCTGTTAAAGCGATTATCAAGGGATGGATATGAGCCGAAAGTCCAACACGGAGAGGCAGTCTCATGTAGTAAGTGTACCTCATCATCCAAGTAGATTCTTGCGACATTTCCCGCGTCGTGTGAGGATGAAGTGCTGGCCCTTTTAATGCGAAGAAGCCGCCCCCTCCGGAAGCGACTCTTGAATGGAATGGACGCACATGATGTGCTCCTTGAGATGATCCTTGCGACTGGTCCTGTGGAGGCAGTAGGGGCACTGGAAGGGCTTCTCCCCTGTGTGTGTCCTAGTGTGCAGCTGCAGCCTCTGTTTCCTGTTGCGGCCCGAGAACACCTTTGGGCAGACGGGGCACACAAGGTACGGATCGCCCCAGCCGGCGGAGGGCACTGCTGTCGGGGACGGGAACAAGGAAGCAGGGGGCGCCTGCAAAGAGAAACCGGAACTTCATTTCTCTTTGAAACCTGCTACAAGACTTGGGTCAGTCTCTTAGGTCTGTCTTAATCTTCGTTTTGGCGTCGATCTGGTCGACGGCCTTGTTGTGGCGTACCTGTTTGAGGACTACGCGTCTAAAGTAAGCTTTGATTGTAGTCGTGTAGGGTATAGGCCATTTTGAGTAAAGGTAAGCTGCACAACGGCTTGCATGTAGTACTAGACGTTGAAATCATTTCAGAGAGGTTTGATTGTTGTTTTTGCAGCACAGGCCGAGTTTTAGTGCAACTTGCTAGTGGACGCAGGACGCCCTCATTGCCTGATATCGAGACTTTTATATCAAAATTTCTTATTGAACTATTTGTAGGCTTATTACTGGAACTAATAGTAAGCTCATAATCAGCCATGATTGAGAGGAATAAACTTTACAACTCTCCAAAGGGTGACCGTTATCGCGAGGGTTTAACCATTGGCCAGTGAAAACGGTAAGTTCATCCCGTTTACGCATGAACCGCTCCTCCTTGCGATTGCTGACAATATTGAGTGTCAATAGAACTCTTCGACAAAAATCAACATCGGACGTTGACAACTATAATGAGTAATTTATTCCACATTCTCCATCTCCTTTGAGGACGTTGAAGAAATTAACTATAGTAAATCCGTAACAAAATACGCTACGGGGTTAATATCCCTAGTGAACCAATTGGTTGTTTATAGGTGTTCTGTGTATTAGCGTACCAATCCACTCTGTAGTAGTACATAAGGCGTTATTGATGCTGCATTCAAGTTATGTTCATCGGTTTGTAGCACTGCACAGAGTGGTGGTTGATGCTACCAGCAGCCGGTTGCTTCATGTTCATCGATGTAACACTACCAAGGGGTAGCTGATTGCTTCGTGTAACACCACTGAAGAGTAGCTGATTCTATCACCAGCTGTTCAGCATGTACCAACTCATCAAGTGGTATCATCATTGCCGTGACACTACCAACTACCAAGAGCTAGTTGATGGCCATCATCAACTAATATGCTTCAATATTATGTCGAGTACCTTAACAATGAGCTAAGTGAGGTTGATGTGCTTGAATGGTATGTCAAGTACCTTAACAATAAACTTGTGTTTCAGTGGTAAGTTGAGTACCTTAACAATGAAGGATGCAAGATTGATGAGCTTGAATGTTTGAATTACATTCCAGATGAAAAAACTCCAAGCCGAGAGGGAAATTGTGATGTTTGCATGTAGTCAAATGAAAAAGGATGACAATACAAGATTGATTAAAAGTAAAAGGTACAAGTGCTGTTCGATTTATTTCAGGCGTCGTTTCATTGCCGCAACAAATTGATAAACATAGCCGATTGGCCATTGTCAAGGTTGACACGATCGAGTGCGAGAACATCGCTGGCAACTCCAACCACTAAACTCGGGACTGGCAGTGGAACAGCCGTGCGCTTCATCAACTCCTCTATGGCGACCGAGTAGCCGCATGACAAACATGACCACGGAGCCACAAACTTGGTGTGAGGCAGTAACCTATAAAGCCCGTCCTCGTGATCGTGCCATCCTTATCATGTGACCACCATCAGCTAAAAATTGATGCTGGTCGAGATGGGTCAATCAAAAACTTGAACTCAGGCTTAAAGTTTATTCAGCATTGGTACACCTTACGATTTATACAGTACAGAGGACACTAACCACAGATTAGTTCAGCAGCCGCTTCAATATCAGTCATTGGTACATCCTACATCATAGAATAGACATAATATAAACAGTATATTACATAAGGTACCGAAAGCATTGATATAACACCATCTTGAGACTCGAACATGACAGAAACAATGCGAACATTGAAAGAGACATCAGCGAAAACTAACGGTTGTGGACGTTTGAATAACTTTATAGGCCATATTGAAGATTCTTAATATATTGATACAGAAACAATGTAATTAAAGGTATAAAACTTGTCCCTCAATCAGAATCATTTGGGCAGTTAATTCGTGCGGTGGGAGTTTGTGTTCGACTCGACACATCAGTAGGCGAAGATAACACGCATTGGCGGGTACACTTTTAAACAATGTGCAACCTCAGTTAAGGTTTCAGATCGTCTCAATACAACAAAAACTATTCTATCCGTATAAATCGAACGGACAAGAAATACATTTCCAGGTATAACTTCCCAATAACTTCTACCGCTTCAATTTTTCCAGCTTGCTTGGTAATTATATAATGCAAGATATTATTGGCATCCATTATCGTTACATGCCAGTCCTGGTTTCCCGTTGCTGGTGTAGGACTCGTGCATAGGCTGAATAGCATACACATCGCCAGACTGATTTCAGTCTCTCAATTTACAGATCCTATGGTGATTTCTGAAGACTGTGATTTGCTTTTGGAGAGGTCAAAGACAGCGAAGGACCCAAGATCTCCGAAGTTGTGGCACCACCCAAGTCATGAGAGCGCGGATAAGCGTCAGTGCTTCCAGAAGTTGACAAATTTTGAGCAAACGACGTTGGTACACTACTTTGCGTTTCGTCAAAAGATGAGCTGCGACCTAGTGAAACTGATGACATGAAGCTATTACGATCACTTTGGAAGTTCTGAACACCAAACGACGGCAAGCCACCCAACTCTGAGGCAAGACCTAGATGCCCAGCGGCGACAAGTTCCTGACTGCAGCCATCTGCTGTGGAGGAGAGTATTGCCGCCGCTCCGTCTGCCCCACCCAGAGCAAAGAGATGTTTGTGCACGCTCCTGATGTGTCGGTCAAGGGTGAACTTTAGCAAGGCCTTATAAGGACAGTAGGGGCAGCAGTGATTTCGCTCCCCGGAATGGGTGAGCAGATGATACTGAAGGCGTTGCCTCCTGTTGCGGCCCGTGATCAGCTTGCCGCACACCGTGCAACACAGAGGACCTCCACCACCACTGAAGTCGCCCTCACTAATATCGCGCCCCTGCAAAGAACCAGAGCTACGTCTCAGGACAACTTCACTCAAGGCCACTCTATGTTGCTTCTCATTTTCTTCACACAATCAACAAATTTCTTTTCCCCATTCGCCAACTTTTCTTTCCCCTTTGGGGGGTCACAGTTTCAGATATTTCAAGGTAGGAGAACCATGAGGTAGAGCTACACCAGTGTCCACAAACAAACACGAACGAAAAAGATCAAAATCACGATAGAAGCACTTCGAAATGAGAGGCGCGATCGCCGTATCGAAAAATGCACCCATATTCGATCCAGTAGCAGCGATATAGTTAGTAGTCAAGATAACTATGATCAAAAAATGATATTACGTCGGTAATTTGGGTCAAGTATTGCATTATTTAGAGTAAACAAGAAATCGGGGCAATGCAACGCTGTCACTTTTTGCACATGCCATCATTCAAAATAAACAAGAACTTCTTCGGTATCAGAACATAATCAGATTTACGATGCTTTTGGATAAATATTCTTCAATAAATGCTAATCGGTTTTCATTAAATGCATAGATTTAATATCATTTAAATAATATCGAATGAATTTCACATAAGGAATTTTCGAGGAAAAGTCATCTTCAACGAATAATGTGAACGTTTCTGCGTAAAATCTGAATAATACCACGTCGTTGGAAGGAGAGCCTTGGCATTCATGTATCCCTAACCATCTAGTCGCGTAATACATCATCACATCGATAAATCCAAGGACTTCCCTTTCTCGTTGCAACCAAAGAATGCGCAAGGAAGAAGAAACGTTATTACCATTTCCGATCATCGGTCAGGAAGCCTATCTGGCAATGGAAAGTAGGTAGTACCCGTGATCAAGAAGTGGACGGTGGAGGAGGGGTAACCCACTCAAGCATCGTCAGTTTGTCTGGGCCACTCGGAGAGGGTCGGGGAGCGGGAACGAGGGGTTGTGTCCCCAGTGGCGACGGTCGTATCCCCTGCAGTCTCAAACAAGCTGGAGGCGTACTCCAGGGACCGGCCCAGCGTCAGTGACATGAGCTGTTGCGCCGAGCTACAGTGGTGATGAAGGAGGCGCTGGTGGAGAGAGGCAACCAAGGAGGGCTGTAGCAGTTCTCCTCCTCCACCAGGACGCAGTGTAGAGGGGGGTGGTGGAGCTGCACCACGAGGTGGCGACTGATAAATAGATCTGTCACTTCCTGTGAGCGGAGGCGACTGTTTGTGAATGTTCTTAACGTGGGAGACAAGGTTGAACTTGAGTGCGGCACGGTACGGGCAGTGAGGACAGTGGAATGGTTTCTCCCCGGTGTGGGTGAGCATGTGATACTTCAGCTTCTGCTTGCCATTCCTGCCACTGAGTTGTTTGCCACACAGTGGACACTCCACAGTAGCAGAGCCCTGCAACACACCAAGACAATCCGGTCAAACTGCGAGCCTTGAACGCATATAAAAGGAGGATTTAAGGGATGCTCTCTTGCGACCAGACACCTCATAGTAGGACCCACAAACACAGCCACTATAAAACACGCTCACCAAAATAACACCACGGAAAGGAAAAACCCATCAGAAGATCAAAACGATAGCAATGCTTGTCAGAAATTAAAGTTTTAGTTTTACACAAGGCAATTATTCTAACACGCACCTTTTTGCATTCACGTTTATTCAACAGTTTTACTGTTCAAATCGGGTATTTTTAAACAATTAATTCGGTCTTGTTGAATAAGTGGCAGGCCTCTGTTGGGTGGTACACTGTTATTTCTCTTCCGTGTTTGCTGTCGGCCCAGAGGCAACTTCCCATCGGCGTAGCGCTCCTACGTCCTGCTGCAACAACTTGTTGTCGCCACCGCCCCAAACACCATGGAGCAATTGGTCGCTGACACCGTCCAAGGTTTCATCACTCACGCTGCTCGCTGGTAACCCAGACCCTACCACATTGCCTACGCCAGGTAAGGCGGTGTTGTCCTCCACGACGCTGTTCGTGCTAGTATACCTATCCAGCGCCCCCAAATGAACAGCAGAAAGTTCACCGTTGCCAGCCACCAACTCAGCGTCCGTGATCCAATTGTCCAGGACGTCTCGATGCATGGTCCGCACATGCTTCTTGAGGTTGTACTTGAGTCGCGCCCGGTAAGGACAGTAGGGACAGGGGTGAGGCTTTTCGCCGGTGTGGGTGAGGGCATGAAACTGCATGCGCTGCTGCCGGTTTCGGCCGGCGAACATCTTGCCGCAATATTTGCAAATGAGAGCGTCCTCGGTGGTGGTGGAGGCACGTTCCAGCAACCAGGCGCGAGGAGGTGTCGAGGGCTGGGCGGAGGAGGGGTCGAGCACCTGCTTCCTGATAGCCAGGGGGAGGAAGGTCCTGGAGTTGCCGCCTCCACCGATCCCCTGCAAGCGGTACAAGGAGAGGACACGGTCAGCGGCCACGCACGCATCGAAAACCTTGCTTGCCTTCCCAACCAGTCAGAAGTCAACCAAAATGTCCTTTCTTTCAACCAAGTTGTGAACGTCGGGAGGAACATAAGACCGAGGACTCAAACATGCTGGTAGTCACGAGTACCCAAGTTTGAAAGGGTGTAGCAAATAGCCGAAAAGTTATTTAGGGCAAGATTTTTGTAAAATCCTATGCTCTTTGCTTCTCATTCGATTTAGATAGAAATATAAAGAGAAATTTAATATTATTGGTTAAATATTTCGTTTAAAGTCCGCATTTAAGATTGGTCATTGGATTTCTAGGAAATTGTTTTGTGGTATATACAAATGGTAAATCATCAGCACAACTATTGTACGAGTGCTATCAAAGATAACTTCTTACAAGGGTGCAGGGTTACACAAATAATCAAGGTGACTCATGATTGAATCATGCTAATTACAGGTCACAAACTACCTCCATTACAAGTTCTACGAGACGCATAGCAAAACTCGTATCTCTAATGCGCATAGAATCAAGGTTGAACAGTTTCCGATTGGTCTTCAGCGACGACATTCCAGTGGCAAGGGTCCTGAGGGCTTTGATCTTCGCAGAAGGGGTCTGAGCCAACGCCCTCGGGCGGCATAGCGCTTCCCTCGCTGATCACGCAGTCAGGGACAACCCCTCCGAGGTAGAATTCGTTCAGCGCCTCTACCGTTTCTGGGGTCTGTTCGGCGGGATGAGGCATCAGTCTGTGTTCCGCGCCGCAAGTGCCAATGCTGGACAAACTACCCATGCTATTGTGGCTCAAGCTGTTCATGGCGGTCAAAAGGTTGCCGTCTGCTAGTACATTGGAAGCTAGTTCGAAGCTGTTGCATCCAGGGCTTGGATTTGTATGTTCTGAGAATACACCCGAGAGTGTTCTTCTACGAGGCTGGTGTGTTACGGTCTCACCGTGCCTACGAACCATGTGCTTGGTAATGTTGGACTTAAAGACAGACCTGTGCGAACAATATGGACATTTGTGTGGCTTTTCTCCAGTGTGCGTCATCATGTGGAAGCTTAAGTTTTGCCTTTTGTTTCGGCCTCTGAACTCTTTACGACAGAGGCTGCAACACAAGGCTTGAGGTCCCCTGACCTGCAACAGACAGAACGGAACAACATTGTAGTGGGACCGTGCGGTAAGCTCTCCCTACCATGCTGCTCTCATGCACAACCTTTCTCCGACTACGCCACTATGAATCGCCTTAATAGCATACTTTTAATTGACCTATCGTCTAGGCTACTCGAGTCAACAGGCCATTGAAGGGAGGGGAAGACCAGGATACACTGAAGAAGACTGAAGTCAACAGGCCATTGAAGGGAGGGGAAGACAGCAGTTCCCTCACCAGGATACACTAGAGACTACAGGCCATTACAGGTAAGGGGAAAACAGCAGTTCCCTCACCAGGATACACTAGAGAAGAGTTCTTGAAGGGATGAAAAGCGAACTCCCGTCATTTAATTACCCCCAAAAATAAGTAGGGACGGACATCCGTCGATCTGCCAAGCCTTGAACAGAACGGCAAATATATCGAGTGCTATGAGTCGTGAGCGAAGACGATAGGTTCAGATGACCACCACATGTTCGATGTGTAAGCGATTGGGCCTCGTGTGAGAGCTGTTGTTAATACTAGAGATGTTGAAATTACTGACAAATATTCTAAAGGTTGTTAGTGTGCTCGTTTAACGAGGAAATGATTAGGGCATGAAAGACGATCTGATAGGGAGATAACTAATCACATCAGCACCAAATGAATTATGAATCAGCTGCCCATGTTAGTATGCATTGACAGAGTGGCGATAAGGTTCTCTAGTTGTTTTAGTAGCAATTCATGTTCACAAAATACACCACAAAAAGCAATGGAATTACTGATCAGACAGAGGAGTCAATCGCTCGTACTCAACGTCACCGCTTACATGCTTGTTGGCCGGAAGTTATTTGGCGTAGTGTTTTCGCAGTTGTCGCGGATCTACGAACTGAGTCTTTGCCTACCGTGGGTCATTAACCACCCCTCCCCCACCTGACGCAATAGAGACTACAGCTTATTTGAATATTTCCCAACGATCTGAGAGCCAACAACACATCGGAAGTCTCGTCTCTGTTAATTTATTACAGGCCACAGTAAATATTGAAGCACTTTGCCAGCGCTAGTCGCCACTTCAAACAAGAATGGCTCCCGGACTGTCTGAGACTGGGTTAAATGAAAAGAACGAAAGAGATGAGCAGCGAGAACGTTGACGCGCGGGTAACCTATCACCAACACTATTGAAATTGTGCCAGTTGAAGTCACGCCGGAGTGGGAAATGTGAATAATTTTACGCTATGTTGTAATTTGCAAGGCTAAATGTAGAGAGGAGGGCAGCACCCTATATCTCACGGATGGTGTCTCACTCGGCTCGAGCTATACGACCAAGACCTCTCAGCGGCAGAGAGGTTAATTTGCCACTCAAGGCAAAGGTTGGTAGTAGTTCACCTTGAAATACACGAAACTGAGAGCACAAGTCAAGGCCTGGAGAAGATGTATCCCCCAAGACAGTGAGGACCACTGCGCGACCCTGCATCCAAACCACTTGAAGCTTCGATGAGAGTCTCTAAGTGTAAACAGCTTAGTTTGTTTCAAACGCCAGACAGCTGCCCCCAATCTGAGCAAGGCTACACGTCTTCAAGCTCCGTCTAGCGACATCCTGAACAGTTGGGCAGGTCTCAGTGGTGAATGAGCAGCAGGAGTGACTTTTTTATTATAACCCATGTCGAGAGATAGTAAACCGACAAAAGATGTCCTAACATTGCCATTACGAGGCTGAATAAAGAAGAAAACTTTTGTCGACCTGTAAAGAACATGGCATTATACAGATTGTTTATTACAATTTTTTTCGAGAGGCATTTATTGAGGAGCCACGAAACATTTCAGTGTCCTAGTCATTACAATGATTATTCTTCCATAATTGGTTGGACAGGTTCTATACTAATATAATTACAATGCACTTATCAAGAAATTCAACAATGACTCGCAGTAGTCACTTGGATTAAGGTGGTACAGTCTTCACTCTTGCAGGGAGCGAGGCGACAGTGAGTCCGCTGCCGCAAGCGCGGTTTTAAACAGTGACACAATAATGACAAGTTTCCTCGATACGGGAGATATACGGTTAGGAGAGGCAAGAGCGATGATTGTCTGGTCCTACTAGGATACCGACTCAAACGTGCTAGAAAATTCTTATTACCCAAATTTAGAAATTGATAGACCTTTAATGTTGATCATTCATTGTGAAAATGGGATTACACGACCTAATTCGACTGATTCCAAGTTTCCGTTAACGAAGTGGGAGGAGCAACAGTAATGAGGCTTCAATAAAAAGGGATTAAAAGACCTAATCGGACAGATTCCAAACTCCCGTCAACGAAGTGGAAGGAGCAACAGCAGCGAGGCTTCAATTTATTATCCTGGCACTGATCATGTATCGAAGGCAAGTTAGACAAGAACCACAGGAACAAATCTTCTTCCTTATCTACTCTTTCAATCATCTTGCGGTAACACCCTTTGAACATGAACGCCACTGGCTCAAGACAGATGAAGAACTCGTATGGACGTGTAATGGGACACAACTGAACCCAAAGGGCTTATGACGTCAAGTGTATGCAGAAAGTATACTGTAGTTACGGACTGTTCTGGTGCTCAGGAGGCCAGAACTCGTATGGACGTGTAATGGGACACAACTGAACCCAAAGGGCTTATGACGTCAAGTGTATGCAGAAAGTATACTGTAGTTACGGACTGTTCTGGTGCTCAGGAGGCCAGAACTCGTATGGACGTGTAATGGGACACAACTGAACCCAAAGGGCTTATGACGTCAAGTGTATGCAGAAAGTATACTGTAGTTACGGACTGTTCTGGTGCTCAGGAGGCCAGAACTCGTATGGACGTGTAATGGGACACAACTGAACCCAAAGGGCTTATGACGTCAAGTGTATGCAGAAAGTATACTGTAGTTACGGACTGTTCTGGTGCTCAGGAGGCCAGAACTCGTATGGACGTGTAATGGGACACAACTGAACCCAAAGGGCTTATGACGTCAAGTGTATGCAGAAAGTATACTGTAGTTACGGACTGTTCTGGTGCTCAGGAGGCCAGAACTCGTATGGACGTGTAATGGGACACAACTGAACCCAAAGGGCTTATGACGTCAAGTGTATGCAGAAAGTATACTGTAGTTACGGACTGTTCTGGTGCTCAGGAGGCCAGAACTCGTATGGATGTGTAATGGGACACAACTGAACCCAAAGGGCTTATGACGTCAAGTGTAAGCAGAAAGTGTACTGTAGTTACGGACTGTTCTGGTGCTCAGGAGGCCAGAACTCGTATGGACGTGCAATGGGACACAACTGAACCCAAAGGGGTTATGACGTCAAGTGCATGCAGAAAGTATACTGTAATTACGGACTGTTCTGGTGCTCAGGAGGCCAGAACTCGCATGGACGTGCAATGAGACACAACTGAACACAAAGGGCTTATGACGTCAAGTGTATGCAGAAAGTATACTGTAGTTACGGAATGTTCTGGTGCTCAGGAGGCCAACCCTTCCTCTTAGATGAGTAGCATAATTTAGGCCAAAGGGTAATGATGAATCTAGTAAATAAACGTACATTTATTCAGAGCATCGAAGACCTCTTACATGAATTCAATATGAATAACACAAATTAGGATTGGTAAAGGCTACTTGGCGTAATGATACAACAATGCAGGATACTTTGCTTACATTCATCTATGATACAAGATAAAGCACAAAAAAAGAGACCTAACAATTTTTTCTTGGGAAAAATGTCCAAGATTCACCGCTCGAAGAAGCTGGAAGCAACAGAAGAATGTTCCTCGTTCACGGAACAATGTAAGCTTTACAGATTTGCTCACTATGACACGAATAATGCATGGTGCCAATAATTTCAACAATGACGGTGAGAAAAAATATTTAAATAATAGCGAAAAAATATGTTAATAATGTCGTCTTAAAACAATATTCTAAATTATTGTGTCCGGACGGTGACATAATGTTGGGCAGCATAGACAGGGAACTGATCGGGGTGTATCTTTTGTATGTGCTTCTTTAGATTGAAACTGAGGTTGGCAGTATGGTTACAGAAGGGACATCTGTAGGGCTTTCGGCCCGAGTGGATGATGGTGTGCCGCTTACAGTCTTTGACGGAGCGGAACGCCTTGCCGCACACCGTGCACACGTGCTCCTTCAAGGGCATATCGCCGCTGGCGGTGTGGACGACACTGCAGCGGGTCACCACCATAGACGCCGCCCCTGCGCTCTCGTAAAAGGAGGCGTCCACAAGGTGCTCGGGCGGAGCGACAAATCCGTGCTGGTCGTCGGCCAGTGCGCCGGAAGTATTGGAAATGGCAGCAGAAGTGGAAGGAGAATGAAGATCGAGACACCTACCACCATCAATTCCCTTAACACACCTCCAGCTTTGCTCAGTCTGAAACACAACAGATAAGACTGGCGTCAGACTAAGCGAGGCGTTGGCACAACGATTAAACCGATCCTACCTTAAACCAACACTAACATGGCAATATGCGAGTCCATCCACAAACAGGTGGCGACTGCAACACATTCTATCTAGTTCATCAAACCAACTGCCAAGACAATATATACTTTCCTTTTCAATTAATGCAACCAAACCAACTGCCAAGACAATAAATACGCTTCCCTTTTCAATTAATGCAACATAGTGGCTCTCACGTTACAGAAAATAGTAGCCATTACTCTTACAGCTATAAATTGCTGCATTAGTGATCTGATTTAGGCCTGTCAATCTTTTTGTTAGGGTTCCGTGTAAAGATCAGGATGTTGAGTCTTTATGTGCCTAGACACGTTTGGCTTCTGGTTAGCTCTGTATGGACAGTGTGGGCAGGTAAAGGGCTTCTCTCCAGTGTGTATTCTATAATGTCTAACGAGATCACTCTTGGTAACGAATGTTCGAGGGCAGACGGTGCAAGAGAACATCTCGAGGTTGACGCCCTCCACGCTGCCAGACCTTACACCGACAGTGACTTCTGTCGCTGCGGAGATGACACTTTCCATATTGACGAGGGTTGAGTTGCAGGAAGGGTACTGGCCGCAAGACGCGGTCAGGCGAGGAGACCAGACCACTACACCGTCTTGGCTCCGACGAGAGGGTTTGGGTCTGGATCTCGGAGGCCCCCCGTAAGATTGAGATGAGCCGCGAAAGGTCGCTAGTGGTGTTGCTTTTCTGCTGTCCATGTTGTTGGGTGATGGTAATCTAGTATAGTGAGGTGATGAGACCATCGACATAGAGGATACTCCGCCCTGTAACGATAGAGCGGAACTAAGTAAGCAATGGGTCTACATATACTGGCTCTGCTTCTTGGATTGACTACACAAATGGGGCTTGTATCACTTTCGGAATTTTTATGAGTATTACTGCTCTGGAGCTGCGATAATATGAGGTATAAAAGACCTTCATGACAACTTTGTATTTTCATCAATCATGAGGAGTAATACTGTTTACCGTAGCGATAAGAGTATGCACAAAAGGTCTTCATGTGAAGTTGGTATTTCCGAACCTGCAACGATACTGTTCATATTGGTTTGACATCTACAACGGTCCAGTCCATGTTGTCGTTTGAAATATAGTGCACACGAATGCCTACTCAAGAGGAAAAAGCAACCGAACTCGCGACCGCGCTAGAATCGCTTTGATCGAAAAGCTTCAGATGTTCACCGATTCATCTACTGTCCGAGAGTTCAATAGTGGGCTCCGCCTCCAAATTAGCCACGGCGTCCATGGCAGCACTACCTGCCGCGCTCGTGATGCCCGCACTGGCTGACGCTGATGAAAGGTCATTCGAAAAGAACGGGTTTCCCAATGAAAGCCCCAATGATTGCGGAAGCAAGGAGTGAGGTGCATAGATCTGTTGGAGAGGGTGCCCGTGAAAACTCGACTGTAAAGTGAGGGGAGCGCAGGAGGCAGTCGAGAGAGCCAGCGTCGTGGAGGGCGTCACGAAGCCTGTTGACGCTTGGGCCAGCGTCTCCTTGAGAGCAGCTGCGATGTCCTCCTGATAAAGGTGTTGCAGGGAAGATGTTCCTTCACTTGACTTAACTCTGTTACCAAGAGGTTGGTTGGAAATGTGCAGGGCGGTGGCAAGGTCAGAAGGTAACCGATTGTCCACGGTCGCTAGAAGCTCCGAATGCTTGTTCTTGATATGACGAAGCAGATTGAACTTGAGCGCTGAACAGTGCCGACAGAAGGGACACCTAAAGGGCTTAAGACCAGTGTGCTTGAACATGTGATACTCGAGGTTTTGCTTCCAATTGCGTCCGTTGAACAACTTGCCGCACGCCTGGCAGTAATGCTCGCGCCCTGGAGCGGTGTCAGCCACTATCTGCACACAAGAACGGAAAGCCAGTCCTTAGCACGGCACTCATGGGAGGGTGGAAACAACAAGCCGACACACCCGGTGCGAGGGGGCCAAATCTACGCCACCAGGACATAGCGCACAGACAGATATAACAACCTACGTTCTAATATATAAGCGAGATGACCCGTGAACCTTGCACAAGTGCGCCAATTTACAAAAATTGTTTAGTTATGTAATGCCATTTTTGAAGAGCTATAGTCACAAATTAAACTGCCTTGCCTACGTCGCCATTTTTATATACTGTTACTGGTGAAGTAGTTTTTGTGTTTTCCTCTTATATGCGAGAGCAAGTTTCCTTTCCTGTTGCATGAATGCGAACACAACGGACATTTGAAGGGCCTCTCGCCGGTGTGGGTCATAATATGGCGGCGGAGGTTAGAGTGATCAGTGAAGACGGTGGAGCAATGAGGACACAAAAAACTTTTCGGTTTGTTATCGTCTGTCATTTGATTAGGATCCGTCAGCGTGGCGCTCAACGTCTTCCTCCTGAAGGGGTGGTTCCCGACACCAGAAGCTGAGGTAAGCGTCGCTCCTTGGAGTTCTTGGGATGTGCCAAAGCATTGTCCTTCGAGTGATGGCCAGTCTTGAAGGGACGACGACCCGCGCGAGTACACAGGGCGAGAATGATGGTCAGCGTCGCTGGAACTAGTGTAGCTTACGGTGTTGTAACAGCTGCTGTCAGCGCCTTCCAAGTGAGAGCCTCTTGACGGTGGTGGAGGCACGAGAGCAACGACTGCCTGCAAAAGCAGACACGTCCAACGAGTGAGTAGACCGACCAGTAGATGTTCACGAGAAGCAAGACATCAGGTAGCCCAACAACAGCCATTGATAAAGTGGGACACTACAAAAAAAAAACAAATAAACAAGAATTTCCATAACAAAAATAACATTATGATGCAATTTGCAGAGGCGGTTACTGCTACCAAACATTTGTTTGGGAGGAGATTTGATGTAACTGATGATAGTGTACTTTATAATAACGTAAGTCAC
Organism: Gammarus roeselii; assembly: GCA_016164225.1. NCBI lineage: Eukaryota > Metazoa > Arthropoda > Malacostraca > Amphipoda > Gammaridae > Gammarus > Gammarus roeselii. Next base: position 16,330 of record SDVV010004569.1, read on the forward strand.
TAAGAGAAACATCTTCCTCCTTGATCCGCCTAAACTCAATCCCCTCAAGTCGTCGACGTCAGTTTCCGGCTCGTGAACCCCTCTTCAAGCCATAACGGGTTTCATGTGGCGGACTTTCATTTTCAAGATGGGTTGGGGTCGTACAACACGACGGGTTTGCCCGAGTTGTCGCCATGCTGAGTCACCATGTGCCAGTGCATGTTCCCCTTCCTGTTGGCGGTGTGGTCGCAGTGCGGGCACTTGAAGGGCTTCTGACCGGTATGGGTGAGCAGGTGGCGTTTGAGGTCCCCAATGAGGTAGAAGGATCGTGGACATCTGTTGCACACGTGTCGCCGGGGACCCCCTCCCGATGGAGGTGTCCTGGGATCGCTAGCAGCCGTAGCCAGGCCATGGATAGCAGCGGAGACTAACGTGGCGGCCGACGAGGAGAGGCCTGTGAGTGAGCCACACGAGGTCGCGTCATCAGGTAAACTGTGATGGAGATGGTGGTATTGCTGGAGCTGCTTCCCTAGTGCTCGAGAGCAAGGGCTTATTGTAGCCTGCGAGAGGACAGAAAAGCACGGTCAATACGTCTTGCCTTAACACGCGCTGGCCATTCTGCTATGTTGTTCAGGGAAGAAGTGGTCAAGTCGTTTGAAACAAAGAAATGGAGTTTTGTTCGTGATTGGTCTAGACGTTTCGGAGATTCTGGTAGTGCGATCAAGGCTACCCAATCATCCACAATCAAGCCCGTACGTTGCAATGCCCAGGTCTTGAAAAGTACATTTTGTCGGACGTCACAAGTGTAACTGTAAACTGTGTAGAGATCTTCCACTACCGGTTCAAATTTGAAAAAAACTGGCAAAAGGACGTGTCTTTGAAACACATACGTGAAGAAAAAGCTGTGAAAATTTGATCAATTTATGGGTGGTCCACCTTCACCGGAGCTCAGACGAAAGTCATTGTGAGCTTCCCGCAGGGCGCGATAAATGTATATATCATCGGTTCCACTCTAATGTGTGTGTGAACAATAATTATCAAATACATATATATATATATATCCCCCCCCTTCTGATCAAGCATAAATACTTTTTCGCCATCCTTTGATACTGTGTGTATATATGTGTGTGTGTGTATATATATATATATATATATATATATATATATATATTAATGGAACAACTAGGCATGTCCAGCCCCACCAGTTTGGTGGTTCCCCGAACTGGAACGGCTGTGTTAGAACAACATTACCGACTGCTTATGAAGTTATTTGCATTCTACATCTCGTTAGATTCATCAAATGTTATTAGTTTGGTTATGAATAATTTTCTGAAAACCCATGGTCTTTCCTTGTATGGGTAGTCTGTATGGAAACGCATAGTTACCATTTAAAACTCGAACAATTCAACATTTTCATAAACGAGTTGCATTTAAGGGAGCTTGTTCGATAGGGTGGACGCATTCGAAACTTTCCTCGGCAATATACGTAAACGTACATCCAAATTCACGACAAGGGGAAAATGCTGTGAACGCAATATAAAAAAACAGTGTTTAAGGCAAACAATTTAATTTGACAAGATTCAAAGGCAATGACAGTCAACGTACACAAATATATCTCGAGTTGCTATCCCTACGAAGTGTAGCGCACCACCCAAAGTCAAGATAAACAACACGCATAGTAGTGGAAGGGGCAAGGGGTTGTTCGGTTAGCTTCAAGAATGAAGCTAACAGTGACACGACACTGGAGCAATTTGACGATTGGAGAACTGTTGCACTTAATATTGCTTCATTAAGTCCAACGGTCGCTTCTCATGTGAACGACCATCTCAGTAAAGGACCGTCCGACAGGCATGGTGCTTCCGCAATCTGATTGGCATAGTGTAGGAGCCGAGTCCTGTGAACGACCATCTCAGTAAAGGATCGTCAAACAGGCATGGTGTTTCCACAATCTGATTGGCATAGTGTAGGAGCCGAGTCATGTGAACGACCATCTCAGTAAAGGACCGTCCGACAGGCATGGTGCTTCCACAATCTGATTGGCATAGTGTAGGAGCCGAGTTATGTGAACGACCATCTCAGTAAAGGATCGTCAAACAGGCATGGTGTTTCCACAATCTGATTGGCATAGTGTAGGAGCCGAGTCATGTGAACGACCATCTCAGTAAAGGACCGTCCAACAGGCATGGTGCTTCCACAATCTGATTGGCATAGTGTAGGAGCCGAGTCATGTGAACGACCATCTCAGTAAAGGATCGTCAAACAGGCATGGTGTTTCCACAATCTGATTGGCATAGTGTAGGAGCCGAATCATGTGAACGACCATCTCAGTAAAGGACCGTCCGACAGGCATTGTGGTTCCTCATAATCTGATTGGCATTGTGTAGGAACCGAGTAATGTGAACGACCATCTCAGTAAAGGATCGTAGTAGTAGTAGTTGCTTCCATGTTCCACTGGAGTCCCAACGCGAAGGTAATGCAGACTCCCCCGTAGGGCAGTTGAAGATTTGATTTGGGCCTCATTTTCACCCGAGCCTCAACGTGCGTCATAATAGGCTCCCGTAGGGCGTGACCGTCGTTGATTCAGGCAAGTTCGCATGGCCTCGCGTGCGAAAATATTGGTCATGTCAAGATGAAGTCAGTACATATTTCAATTTTGGCGTATTCGCGTACTGGCGCGTACGAGAGAGTAAAGAGTTGATGCGTATCTTCGTAGAATGTGTTGTTATTTCTGTGCGTAATAGGGTGGGGAGACCACCTCACTTGCACAGGTGTTCAAGGTTTAGACAGTTTCGCATAGTCCGGTGTGTTTTACGAAAGCGATAAGCTTTATACGGTAGGTTGGGCCGTGAGTAGGCTTTGTAGGTTGCACGGGGGATCTAGGAACGCTCGGCGGGCTGCCGCGAATGCGTTGCAATCCATCAGTAAGTGTTTCACGCTGATAGCCACTTGGTGGCAACAGGGACAAGGTGGCGCGTTTGGTCCTACGTCGACATCCATCAGGTGGTTGTGAGTTATCCACGTGTGTCTCGTGCACAAACGGTTGATGAACACTTGGTCTTTTCTGTTGGTGAACTTCGTTTCCTGTTCTCCTACTGAGGGTTTGACTGAAATCATTTTTTGTATACTCGGTTGCCACGTTTCATCCCATCGGGATGTTATATGAGAGTTGATGATAGGAAACCAGTCCCGGTAATGTATTGCAAAAAATTGTTCTTGGTGAGTAGATGCTAGTTAAGCAAGCGAGTCCGCAAGTTCGTTTCCTCTTATTCCCGCGTGCCCGGGGATCCAGCAGAACTCCACTGCCTAACCCGTCTCGGTCATCACAAAGAGATCGTGCTGCATCTTACGTAGAACTGGATGTTCATATTGCAGTGTTTTAAGCTGGGTGAGGACACTGTCTGAGAATACGACATATTTAGGGAAGCGATTTGTTTTTGCGATAGAGACGGCTAGTTCGAGTGCACGAAGCTCCGCAGAGAACACGGAGGCCTCTTGTGGGAGGGTGGCTGAGAGTTAGGTGTCCCCGCACACAGCGGCGACTCCCACTCCGTCCGCGGTTTTGGAGCCGTCAGTGTATATGTGGCGGTGCTCTAAATATTCTTCCTCGAGTAGTCTTAGGAATTCCTGCCGGTACGCGTTGGTTGGAGTAGTTGCTTTAGGGTAGATTTGCAGGTCTAGGTTGACCGTTGGTGGGTTGATCATCCATGTTGGTGTGTTAATTTGAAGGATTCGGTAGGAAAATGAAGGCTTA
>SDVV010004570.1:0-20058 GCA_016164225.1 Gammarus roeselii
CAAATGCTTTCGATAAGTCTAGCAATACCAGCAGAGATATCTGCCCCTCATCAAAGTTTTTGTACAGATCTTCAGTGATGCTCATAAGTGCGTCTTCTGTTGACAATTTTCGCCGATAAGCATACTGGCAGGCATTGAACAGCTTGTTTGATTCGAGGTAGTCAATCAATTGGATAGATATTACCTTTTCTAAAATCTTGGATAGGACAGGCAGAAGACTGATCGGTCTAAAGTTGGATGGTTCATTCTTGCCCCCAGATTTATGTATTGCTTTTATAATTGCATGCTTCCAGATCTCAGGAAAAGTTTCACTAGCTATGGAGGTGTTAATGACAGTGCTGATATAAGGCAAGGGCACTATGAGGCTGTCTTTCAGATATTGTAGGGCTAGACCATCTATTCCTGTAGAATTTGTGTTCCTCAAGGCAAATACAGCTCGTTTTACTTTATGTTGCAATACTTGCTTTGGTTTCCTTTGACGTTTGCTTCTTGGTTGCTGTTTCCATCGAAAACTTTTGGACTCCATGTATCTGTTGCGTCGCTCTGTAATCCTTGATAAGCTTCCTGAGTTACCTCTTCAAAAACCTGTTTCCCAACTCCAGCGAAGTGGTTGTTAAACTTCTCGGAAGCTGCTTGAGTATTCGGGTAAGTAGGCGAGGTGATCTTTTTTGTAGGGAACAATTCTTTTCAGTACATTCCACGTTTCTTTTTGATTGTTTTTGCACTGTTCTAGTTCCTCATGATGGTTTGACTCTTCTATTTTGAATTCGAAATAATTGTAACCAAGTTATGCTTCGTTTTGCTCTGCTTTTGAAATATTTTTCAAGTGCAATTTCGTTTCGCTGTTTTTCTGTTATTCATTTAACCGGCATGCTTTTCATTGTTTTAATTTCCGTTGGCGCCACAGCGTTTAGACATGTAAGAAGATAGCCTTCGAGTAATTGGGCTTGCTCTGTGACGTTATTTGTGATATGTATCGGTTTTATCGTCTCAACGCTTGCCACTAGTTGTGCTCTGAAATTATCCGCGGTGTAATTTTGTATACTTGTTTCTTCTCTTTTTTGATGTTAATGGTGCAGTTTATTTCATGGTGATCCGAGAAAAAATTGAGTTCCACGTCTGTGGAAACAATGGAAGACGGACTGTTACTTATGAGCAGATCCAATACAGTTTGGGATTCGGTGGAATTTTTGTTGCAGTTTTTATGAGCAGATGCAGCCCGAGTTTGGCTAAAATCGGCTTCATAATGTTGGATTTCAATTTTAATTCATCATCATGGAAATTTACCAAAATTTACAGCGTCTTTCCTAAGCGGATAGCTTCTCGAAATCTTTCGTCGATGTATTAAAAAGACAGTACACTTGCTTTGGGTGGTTTATAAAGAGAACCAACAATAAATCTGTTTTTTCGTACCTGGATGTTCACCCAAAGGTCATCAACTTCATGGATGTCGTTAAGCATTACCTAAGAAGAGGTATATTCTTCTCATGTATAAATCACGGTTCCACCTCCTTTCCTTTCTCTATCTTTTTTTATAAACATTGAAGCCGTCAATCTCGATGAAGGTAGTGGTAATGTCAGATTCCAGCCAGGTTTCAGTCTGACATAGAATGTCAATTGAGTCCTCCTACATCATCATTTTGATGTGATCCATCTTTGTTCATAAGCTCCTAACGTTTATATGTTTAATCACAATATTATTTAGGTTCTGATGGGTATTTACAGACATGGCTGCCGAATGGTGGTTGCTGCTCCCAGCTTGAACAGTTTGTGCCTCTATTCATCTGTTTTTACTTACAAGGACAGGTGGTGTCACTTTGAGATGATTGCAGAGGCATCTCTTCATCGAATATGGATGTATCATTTACGTATTGCAAAGGAGAATACCTATTGGAACACTGCACATTTGTTACCACATGCTTATTTCGCTTCGCTGTAATATTTTGTTGTTCGAAATGTGGCTTCAGATGGCGGGTTGGTTCACTTTCTTGGCTACGAATATTGAGTATTGAGCAGCTTCATCATTCTTAAGGTTGGTCGGATTAATTACAGTTTTCGTTACGATGTCCGGGGTTTGTTTCATCTAAGATTGGGATTTGAATTTTGATTGCGTTGCTGAAAATTGGGGGGACTAGATCGCCAAAACTGCTATTGTACTCTTTGTTTTCAAAATACTTTTCTATCTCGGAGAAGAACCTATCATCTTTTTATACTCAGTGAAGGCTTCGTAATCTTCTATGCATTAGAAGGATTTTTAAATTGCTTTGGTTTTTATCACCTCTAAGATGTTTTCATCGTTAAGTCCTGTTTGTTTTACTAAGGATCCTTTCACCGCGTGAATCATACGTAGTCCGTCTGCTAGTGTTGATTGTCTTTTTAATCTTAAATCATCGAGAATGGTGTCGATGTTGGTGTTCTTGGAGAATTGTTGCAAGTTTTCCGTTACCTGCATTGACATTTGTTCATCCGGTTTATTGTTTTTTGTGTCAGCAACGCCACCCTCATTTAGATTTTTAATATGCTCTTCAGCAACACTCTTACTGACTTTATCTAAGAATTTGGTTGCTAATTCTCGAGTGGCATTGCTTATATGTTTGGGATATCCTTGCTTTTGGTTCTGTTCTTTGTTGTTGAGGGTAGGTTGGAGCAGGAAAGACCGAACAGAACCAAGGGAAATAAATTTAAATCGGTGATTGAAGAGAGGCATGGCTGAGGATGGCTGAACCGTGCTAGAGAAAAAAATGGGTAGAGGGGGGTAATATATGGGAGGGATTAGCGGGATAGGTAGAGTTGGAATTTGGGCTGATGTTAGAGAATGAAAGCGAAGGTGGGAGCTAGAGGAAAGAACGAATGGAAGGGGGGTAATATATGGGAGGGATTGGCGGGATAGGTAAAGTTGGAGTTTGGGCCGGGGTTATGGAATGGTAGCTAAAGTGAAAGTTCGAGGAAAGAACGGGTGGAGGGGGGTAATATATGGGAGGAGTTGACGGGATAGGTAATGTTGGAGTTTGGGTTGAGGGCAGGGAAAGGTAACAAAAGTGGGAGCTCAAGGAAAGAATGAGTGGAGGATGGTAATATATGGGAGAGATTAGCGGAATAGGTAGAGTCGGTGTTTGGGCCGAGGTAAGGGAATGGTAGCGAAAAGGGAGGATTGGGGCTGTGCTGCAAGCATGGCTAGACGAATTTGTGTGAGTATTGTAGAGTGGGGGAGGAGGGTAGGAGAAGAAATGAGGAAGCGCTGAGGACACGTTATTGCTGCGAACGTGTTGAAAAGACGTTGCATGGGAGCTAATTGTGTGAAGATGATAAGGAGTCACTGATTGGTGATTTTTAGTTTGAATTTTAGTTTAGGGGTGACGAGAGGGCACTAGAATGTGAGTTGTCTGCGATTATATGTCCTTTACTGATGTGTGATGGGGTGATGATGCGAGATGATGGTCATATGATGGAGGGAAGTAGAGGAAGGGAGGAGACCAGAGTAATGGTTGCTTGCTTCTGACATTGTTATAGTATAGGGATGGCAATACCTCAACCCTCTGAGGAACGTAACGTGCTACCGTGTTGAAGAATTTGATAATTCCACTATTGTTTAGACTAGCATTCTTCGAATGAAACAATCGATCGTCGGGGGCACCAGTGAATTCGTCTCTTAGTTTGCCTGTTGGGATAACTTTGAGCCTCAAACAGTGGCAAAGGCTCATGAAACGGCGCCTCTGTTCCATTGTTTTCAGATTGAGGGGTTCTGCCACGTGCATCTTAGCATTTTGGGTTTTCGTTAAAATTGCGGTGGTTATTTTGACTACTATTTCATTTTCGACGTAGTCCTTGAGCACAATAATGTAATTTTTGAATGAATTTGAATTTTCAATGATTTTAGACAGAGCCCCATAGTCGTTAATATTTATATTTTCAAAAGTGCATCTATCTGAAAGGTCGGACGTTAGCACATTTTTCATGATGATATCACCAATGAGTATTGTCTTAGGGGTCTTGGTATTTTCTGTTGACCCGGTGCTGGTGCCTGATGCTTCACAGTGAACCGGCTTTGCTGTTGCGTTTTTTTCTGTTGAGGTGACTATTGAAGGCTCTGTATCGGAGGAATAAATTGGAGTTATGGACTCAGTTTCAAAGGTACAAAGGTTGGGAAATGGAGAGCTCAGCAGCGTTGGGTGAGTATCTGTCGCCGAAAGAGCTACCCTGTGGGAGAGGGTAGGCTTCTCCTTATCGCGTTTTGGGGCACATGCGCTGGCCACCGGAATGTGTGGGCAATGCGGCAGCTCTATGTTTATAGGCTTGCTGGTTCTGGTGCATTTTTGGCTTTTGCATGGTATGCAGTCTGTTATTCTTGGCACATGCGCATTTCACGCATGTTCCACTGTAATACATGCAGCAGGATTTGCTTCTGTTGGCAGTGTGGCTGTAGGGCGACATGTCTTTAATTCAAGGTCAATTCTCAGTTAAGTGGACTACTTAGAGGGTTTGTTATTGGAGGGGCTTAGAGAGCGTCTTATTAGCTCATCATTTTAGGGCTCTACCGTATGAGAAGGACCCGTGACCTTATATTGTGCAGGATCGTGTTTAGGTATTGCCTATCGGTCAAACACATTTAAATCTTTGTTCAATCGTTCAAAATCATTTCAAATCATTGTCCAATCTATTTTATCACCTGATTCCTACTTACTTTTGATTGTATGCCATCATTACAAACTCTTTGTAAAACGAAAAACAATAAATTCAGAAAGAGACAGTGACAAATAATTAGCTAGTAATTTTAATAAATGCTGACTAAGCCTATTCAAAGCTGTTTGATATGAACTTAATCGGAAAATGCAGGTTCCTGATATTATTCTATTGGTAGAAGGAAATCGCACCAAGAAATTAAGTTTTAGGTTATAACAATTTGTTTAAATTATCCAAAACTTTGTTAATATTTAGAAATAATTCAGACAAGAGGGACTGATATTTTAGCTAAAAATTATAATTAATGTTGACTGGCTAAAAAGAGATTTGTCATAGCGTAAATTTAACAATTCAGAAAGAAAAACTCTCATAATCTTTTATCTTGACATGAAATTTTTGAGTTGTCGTTTACTTTACCACATGTTCCTCAGAGCCTCCCATTTGCGCAGGTTGATGAGACATAGACAGAAACGATGTAATAATCTCTTTTAGTGTATGAAGTACTTGATGGTGAATTTGCAGTACATAAGGTCGACAGGCTTATACTGCGGTGTAATTTACTCGAGGAACCAGAAAGAGTCCTAAACTTAACACGGGAGGAGAAGCAGTGGAAAAGAGGGCGGGGTAGAGAGCAGCATCAGCTACTCATGACCATGGGATGGTGAGAGGCGCGCATGTGTGTACACATTAGTCGGAGCCGCACGCAACTCCGATGTTTCAGATAAGGTATGGCCCAAAACGGCACCTATAGCGTAGATAATTTTCACAAATAATCTTGAAGTAACAGGAAAAGAGATGGGCTACCTTGGTTTTGACGGTTGTTGGGAAAAAATTGAAACAAGTAAATTATCTTGTACTTATGAATATTGAACACAATCTAACCCTCCTAGATTTTTTAATTAAAGTAGCTGTTCGATTTACAATTTGTGTCTTAGAGCCAGTTATGTGTGCTAGTTGATGCGACCTAGGAAGAAACGATATGCACTTGCTCAAGAAAATGTTACAATGAGTTATGTGAAAAAGTAAAGAAAACATGAACACAATTTTCAATTAAACGAATGACAAATTCAGACAAAAAGAGTGACAAATAATTAGCTATAAATCGAGACAAACAAACAAAACTACACACAGAAACGATTCTGACCACTTTTTGTCTAATAAACAAAATTTTGAGAACCTCTCCACCAAGACAATTCTGACATTCTTCGTCATATGAACAACATATCCAGAAAGAATTTGGGCAGATTTTGACTTATCAATGCTAGAAGATACAGTCGGCAGCAAAGGTCGAGACACCTAATGCAAATATTCACACTGACGTAATTTCTGTTAGTGAAAAGTTGACGAGTACAAGGTTGGTCATTAGCATCTTCATAATACGAGGAATAAGCCCAATTTCGAAAAAACTCGGGCCGTTCTTTTTGTAGCAGTTACAGCAGATTGCATGTGCGAGAAAGTGCTCATTTATCACAAGTGATGCTACATGAAAAAAAATGTCGGAGGAACGTAGATAGCTACGCTTGAAATCGTTCTAACACATTTAAATCTTTGTTCAAACTATTTTACCGCCCTATTCCAAGTTGTTGTTAATTTTATATCAACATTACAAGCTTTTCGTTATAAAAAAATAATACATATAGAAAGAAATAGAGACAAATAATAGGCTTGTATTTTTAATAAATGCTGACTAAGCCTATACAAAGCAGTTTGATTTAAACTTGATCAGAAGATGCGAGTACGAGATATTATTCTATTGGTATAAGGAACTCGCACCAAGGAATTAGGTTTTAAGTTATAACAATTAGTGTAAATTATCCAAAACTTTGTTAATATAGAGAAATAATTTAGGCAAGAGGGTATAATAATTTCGCTGGAAATTATAATAAATATTGCCTGGCTAAAAAGAGATTTGCCATGGCGTAAACTTTAAATTAAAAAAAAATTACTCTCAAAATCAGTTATCTTAACTGGAAATCTAGAGTTGTTGTTTTCCTTACTATTGGTTGCTCAGAGCCACTCATTTGCGAAGGGTGGTGAGACTTAGGCAGAAATGATTTATATAATAATCTCTTTTAGTACATGAGGAACCTGATGGTGGATTTGCAGTTCATAAGGTCGACAGGCTCATACTGCGGTGCAATTTACTCGAGGAACCGGAATGAATCTTAATTTCAAAAGTTATGACACATTGAACTAGTAAAAATTAAACACTCAAAACTCCAGAGTCATGAACAAAAAAAGTGAGACTGGTAGCTAACTTGAACTCAGAACTTTGTCTACGTAGAACACACAGTATTCAACGAGGCTGCATGAATCCTAACGCATATAAAAACAGTAAACCATTTACACCCTTAAACACTGCTACAAACATGCAATACATCTAAGATAAACAAACAGATAATACGTACGCCCACATATAGCCTAACTTCCTTTGCTAACCAATATGTATCGAGCGCATGCTATGAACTAAGACTACCTACACGTTGGGATGGACTCAGTATTGACACTTATCCCATTTGATGGCCTTAGCCCATCATTACACGCATTCTAGGTTTATTGTGCATGTTCATTTATTGTTTAATGTGCATTTATTGACTTAGTGTGCACATTTTTTAGTTCGTTTTCTAGTATTATTGTACACATGTATGTATCGAGTTATGGTGCCACAAGAATACCATACCGGTTTGTGGAGGAATACAGATTTTTGACTTGTTTGTTTGTTATGGCAGTGGCCCTCTGACTCACATAGACCCACCTACACCGTAGCATTCTTTGCTACCCAATGAATTAGGCTGTAAGTCTGAATTAAGAGTTCTTACCAGCTGTTACATAAAAGATTTCAATGTCAGATCACAACACCATATGTCATCAGCATATACCGCATATGTATTGTGTACTTCATATTGTGTACTTCATATTGTGTACTTCATATTGTGTACTTCATCTACTGTGTACTTCATAAAACTTACTTTGATAGCGTTTTCGTCGTGACATGTTTCGTAAGAAGTCGTATTCTTATGTTCAGCTAGGGAAGTGATGCCTCCCAACCGAACACACCTCGCCCTAATTACTCAGATACAGTTCTTAGCTTGCCATTGTACTTCTTTTAGATTTACTATGTTTAATTGTATTGTTCCACAAGACTGACACACCGTCTGTGTATGGATTAACTTCATTTATTCTTTATTTATTTTTAGTTCTTTTGAAGTGTTTCCCTGATTGTTGCGTTTGCATCAAAAATACTCACAAAGGCAAGCAATCACTACAAATCAAATGCGTCAGTGAATAATACTTCCCCAGATGATATTGAAGACTAAATGATTCATTTAACATTTGTAGGTTATTTCAAGGAGCCATAAATGATTTAGGGAATGTTATCGTGACCTAAAATCGTACCCTCGTTCCTGATTTGACGTGACCAGGCCGTTCGAGTGACTACAGAACAGACCTGAAGTGAGCAGGTCGTTCGAGTGACTACAGAACAGACCTGAAGTGAGCAGGTCGTTCGAGTGACTACAGAACAGACCTGAAGTGAGCAGGTCGTTCGAGTGACTACAGAACAGACCTGAAGTGAGCAGGTCGTTCGAGTGACTACAGAACAGACCTGAAGTGAGCAGGTCGTTCAAGTGACTACAGAACAGACCTGAAGTGAGCAGACCGTTCAAGTGACTACAGAACAGACCTGAAGTAAGCAGGTCGTTCGAGTGACTACTGAACAGACCTAAAGTGCGCAGATCGTTCAAGTGACTACAGAACAGACCTGAAGTGAGCAGGTAGTTTGACTGACTGCAGAACAGACCTGGAGTGAGCAGGTCGTTCGAGTGACTACAGAACAGACCTGAAATGCGCAGATCGTTCAACTGACTGCAGAACAGACCTGAAGTGAGCAGGTCATTCGAGTGACTACATAACAGACCTGAAGGGAGCAGGCCGTTCGAGTGACTACAGAACAGACCTGAAATGCGCAGATCGTTCAACTGACCGCAGAACAGACCTGAAGTGAGCAGGTCGTTCGAGGGACTACAGAACAGACCTGAAGTGAGCAGGTCGTTCGAGTGACTACAAAACAGACCTGAAGTGCGCAGATCGTTCGACTGACTGCAGAACAGACCTGAAGTGAGCAGGTCGTTCGAGTGTCTACAGAACAGACCTGAAGTGAGCAGGTCGTTCGAGTGACTACAGAACAGACCCGAAGTGAGCAGGCCGTTCGAGTGATTACAGAACAAACCTGAAGTGAGCAGGCCGTTCGAGAGACTACAGAACAGACCTGAAGTGAGCAGGTCGTTCAAGTGACTACAGAACAGACCTGAAGGGAGCAGGCCGTTCGAGTGACTACAGAACAGACCTGAAGTAAGCAGGTCGTTCGAGTGACTACAGAACAGACCTGAAGTGCGCAGATTGTTCGAGTGACTACAGAACAGACCTGAAGTGAGCAGGCCGCTCGAGTGACTACAGAACAGACCTGAAGTGCGCAGATCGTTCGAGTGACTACAGAACAGACCTGAAGTGCGCAGATCGTTCGAGTGACTACAGAACAGACCTGAAGTGAGCAGGCCGCTCGAGTGACTACAGAACAGACCTGAAGTGAGCAGGCCGCTCGAGTGACTACAGAACAGACCTGAAGTGCGCAGATCGTTCGAGTGACTACAGAAGAGACCTGAAGTGAGCAGATCGTTCGAGTGACTACAGAATTGACCTGAAATGCGCAGATCGTTTGACTGACTGCAGAACAGACCTGAAGTGAGCAGGTCGTTCGAGTGACTACAGAACAGACCTGAAGTGAGCAGGTCGTTCGAGTGACTACAGAACAGACCTGAAGTGCGCAGATCGTTCGACTGACTGCAGAACAGATCTGAAGTGAGCAGGTCGTTCGAGTGACTACAGAACAGACCTGAAGTGAGCAGGTCATCCGAGTGACTGCAGAACAGACCTGAAGTGAGCAGGTCGTTCGAGTGACTACAGAACAGACCTGAAGTGCGCAGATCGTCCGACTGACTGCAGAACAGACCTGAAGTGAGCAGGTCATTCGAGTGACTACAGAACAGACCTGAAGGGAGCAGGCCGTTCGAGTGACTACAGAACAGACCTGAAATGAGCAGGCCGTTCGAATTACTACAGAACAGACCTGAAGTGAGCAGGTCGTTCGAGTGACTACAGAACAGACCTGAAGTGAGCAGGCCGTTCGAGTGACTACAGAACAGACCTGAAGGAGCAGGCCGTTCGAGTGACTAAAGAACAGACCTGAAGTGAGCAGGTCGTTCGAGTGACTACAGAAAAGACCTGAAATGAGCAGGTCGTTCGATTGACTACAGAACAGACCTGAAGTGAGCAGGCCGTTCGAGTGACAACAGAACAGACCTGAAGTGAGCAGGTCGTTCGAGTGTCTACAGAACAGACCTGAAGTGAGCTGCTGTTCGAGTGACTACAGAACAGATCTGAAGTAAGCAGGTCGTTCGAGTGACTATAAAACAGACCTGAAGTGCGCAGATCGTTCGAGTGACTGCAGAACAGACCTGAAGTGAGCAGGTCATTTGACTGACCGCAGAACAGACCTGAAGTGAGCAGGTCGTTCGAGCGACTACAGAACAGACCTGAAATGCGCAGATCGTTCAAATGACCACAGAACAGACCTGAAGTGAGCAGGTAGTTCAAGTGACTACAGAACAGACCTGAAGTGAACAGGTCGTTCGAATGACTACAGAACAGACCTGAAGTGAGCAGGCCGTTCGAGGGACTACAGAACAGACCTGAAGTGAGCAGGTCGTTCGAGTGACTACAGAACAGACCTGAAGTGAGCAGGTCGTTCGAGTGATTACAGAACAGACCTGAAATGCGCAGATCGTTCGACTGACTTCAGAACAGACCTGAAGTGAGCAGGTCGTTCGAGTGACTACAGAAAAGACCTGAAGTGAGCAGGCCGTTCGAGTGACTAAAGAACAAACCTGAAGTGAGCAGGCCGTTCGAGTGACTACAGAACAGACCTGAGGTGAGCAGGTCGTTCGAGTGACTACAGAACAGACCTGAAGTGAGCAGGTCGTTCGAGTGACTACAGAACAGACTTGAAATGCGCAGATCGTTCGACTGACTGCAGAACAGACCTGAAGTGAGCAGGTCGTTCGAGTGACTACAGAACACACCTGAAATGCGCAGATCGTTTGACTGACTGCAAAACAGACCTGAAATGAGCAGGTCGTTCGAGTGACTACAGAACAGACCTAAAGTGAGCAGGCCGTTCGAGTGACAACAGAACAGACCTGAAGTGAGCAGGTCGTTCGAGTGTCTACAGAACAGACCCGAAGTGAGCTGCTGTTCGAGTGTCTACAGAACAGACCTGAAGTAAGCAGGTCGTTCGAGTGACTATAGAACAGACCTGAAGTGCGCAGATCGTTCGAGTGACTGCAGAACAGACCTGAAGTGAGCAGGTCGTTTGACTGACCGCAGAACAGACCTGAAGTGAGCAGGTCGTTCGAGTGACTACAGAACAGACCTGAAATGCGCAGATCGTTCAACTGACCACAGAACAGACCTGAAGTGAGCAGGTCGTTCGAGTGACTACAGAACAGACCTGAAGTGAGCAGGTCGTTCGAGTGACTACAGAACAGACCTGAAGTGAGCAGGCCGTTCGAATGACTACAGAACAGACCTGAAGTGAGCAGGTCGTTCGAGTGACTACTGAACAGACCTGATGTGAGCAGGTCGTTAGAGTGACTACAGAACAGACCTGAAGGGAGCAGGCCGTTCGAGTGACTACAGAACAGACCGGAAGCGAGCAGGTCGTTCGAGTGACTACAGAACAGACCTGAAGTGAGCAGGTCGTTCGAGTGACTACAGAACAGACCTGAAGTGCGCAGATCGTTCGACTGACTGCAGAAAAGACCTGAAGTGAGCAGGTCGTTCGAGAGACTACAGAACAGACATAAAGTGAGCAGGCCGTTTGAGTGACTACAGAACAGACCTGAAGTGAGCAGGTTGTTCGAGTGACTACAGAACAGACCTGAAAGGCGTAGATCGTTCGTGTGACTACAGAACAGACCTGAAGTGAGCAGGTCGTTTGACTGACCGCAGAACAGACTTGAAGGGAGCAGGTCGTTCGAGTGACTACAGAACAGACCTGAAATGCGCAGATCGTTCAACTGACTACAGAATAGACCTGAAGTGAGCAGGTCGTTCGAGTGACTATAGAACAGACCTGAAGTGCGCAGATCGTTCGACTGACAGCAGAACGGACCTGAAGTGAGCAGTTCGTTCGAGTGACTACAGAACAGACCTGAAGTGAGCAGGCCGTTCGAGTAACTACAGAACAAACCTGAAGTGAGCAGGCCGTTCGAATGACTCTAGAACAGACCTGAAGTGAACAGGTCGTTTGAGTGACTACAGAACAGACCTGAAGTGAGCAGGCCGTTCGAGTGACTACAGAACAGACCGGAAGCGAGCAGGTCGTTCGAGTGACTACAGAACAGACCTGAAGGGAGCAGGTCGTTCGAGTGACTATAGAACAGACCTGAGCTCAGAGAGATCCTTGAACGCGTTCCTGATTATTGCATTGATTCTGGCAGTTACTCTGATAAATCGTGAACGCGCTTCAAACATCGTGAACGCGCTTCAAACATGGTTCTGGAAGTTAATCTGATACATCGTGAACGCGCTTCGAACATGGTTCTGGCAGTTAATCTGATACATCGTGAACGCACATCAAACATGATCCTGGCAGTTAATATGATACATCGTGATTGCGCTTCAAACATGATTCCGGCAGTTAATCTGATACATCGTGAACGCGCTATAATCATAATTCTGGCAGTTAATCTGATACATCGTGAACGCGCTTCAAACATGATTCTGCCAGTTAAGCTGATACAGCGTGAGCTCGCTGCAAACATGATTCTAGCAGTTAATCTGATACATCGTGAATGCACTTCAAACGTGATTCTGGCAGGTAATCTGATCCATCGTGAACGCGCTCCAAACGTGATGCTAGCAGTTAATCTGATACAACATCGTGAACGCACTTCAACATGATTTTGGCAGTTATTCTGACACAGCGTGAACGCGCTTCAAACATGATTCTGACATTTAATCTGATACATCGTGAACGCGCTTCAAACATGATTCTGGCAGTTAATCTGATACATCGTGAACGTTCTTCAAACATGATTCTGGCCGTTAATCTGATACATCGTGAACGCGCTTCAAACATGATTCTGGCAGTTAATCTCATACATCGTGAACGCCCTTCAAACGTGATTCTGGCAGTTAATCTGATATATCGTGAACGCGCTTCAAAAGTTATTCTGGCAGTTAATCTAATACATCGTGAACGCGCTTCAAACATGATTCCGGCAGTTAATCTGATACATCGTGAACGCGCTTCAAACATGATTCCTGCAGTTAATCTGATACATCGTGAACGCACATCAAACATGATCCTGGCAGTTAATATGATACATCGTGAACGCGCTTCAAACATGATTCCGGCAGTTAATCTGATACATCGTGAACACGCTTCAAACATGATTCTGGCAGTTAATCTGATACATCGTGAACGCGCTTCAAACATGATGGTGAAGCACGATAGCCTTTCAAGTCATTATTTCCTGTTAATATCACATAGTCCTATCAAAAGAAATGATGTACCATTAATGACAGAAATCATATTTCCACGGTTTGTGGAAGCATTAATGTAAGTTTCCATGCTTGTATGTTCACAGACATACGTCTGAAGGTAACATCCAGATGTATATGCATACCTCAAAACGTTTAATCTCAATGCAGGTATGTAGAAAACAAAACGCAAAAATACAAGTAAGGTCCCTATTCTTGGAGCCTATAGCACTTATTTTCCACGTTTCCTACGTTTATTTTGGTCAGAACAATTTGTCCAAACGTCAGCAAGTGAAATAGGGCGAAATTGGTCGGTCTTAAGGGTAAACTTTTCAGCCAGAAGATAAGGATTTTTTTTACATGGGACAAATTTATATAAGTGCTATTTATTGCACCATAATTGAAGAAAAACTGTTACGTTTGGGAAATGATGTGAAGAGAAACTGCAAATAATTACTACAGCATTCCTATTTGAATTGGACCGTTTGCACCGGCCCGGCTGTGCTGTATCATGGTTTTTGATTTTTCAATATTTCATGATTGAACAGAAACACGAATATCACCTGAAATTCAATGTTATCCAGGACTCTCTTCAACCATGGAAATGGGTTACACAACCAAACAGCCATGTAACCGCAAACAATTAAATTAAATATTACTTGTAATTCAAGAAAATTCATATTAACACGAATACTGATCGATAATAAGACAAAATCTTTTAGGGGCTCACCCGCCTGGTGTTGCTAGGACTCACCCGCCTGGTGTTGCTAGGGCTCACCCGCCTGGTGTTGCTAGGGCTCACCCGCCTGATGTTGCTAGGGCTCACCCGCCCGGTGTTACTCGGGCTCACCTGCCTGGTGTTGCTAGGGCTCACCCGTCTGGTGTTGTTAGGGCTCACCCGCCTGATGTTGTCAGTACTCACCCCTCTGGTGTTGCCAGGGCTCACCCGCCTGGTGTTGCTATGGCTCACCCGCCTGGTGTTGCTAGAGCTCAACCGCTTGGTGCTGCTAGGGCTGACCCACCTGGTGTTGCTAGGGCTCACCCACCTGGTGTTGCTAGGGCTCACCCGCCTGGTGTTGCTAGGGCTCACCCGCCTGGGGTTGCTAGGGCTCACCCCTCTGGTGTTGCCAGGGCTCACCTGCCTGGTGTTACTAGGGCTCACCCGCCTAGTGTTGCTAGGGCTCACCCACCTGATGTTGCTGGGGCTCACCCGCCTGATGTTGTCAGTACTCACCCCTCTGGTGTTGCCAGGGCTCGCCCGACTGGGGTTGCCAGTACTCACCCGACCGGTGATGCTAGTACTCACCCACCTGGTGTTGCCAGTACTCACCCGCCTGGTGTTACCAGGGCTCGTCTGCCTGGTATTGTAAGGGCTCACCCGCTGGTGTTGCTAGGGCTCACCCGTCTGGTGTTGCTAGAGCTCACCTGCCTGGTGTTGCTAGGGCTCACCCGCCTGGTGCTGCTAGTGCTCACCCGCCTGGTGTTGCTAGGGCTCATACGCCTGGTGCTGCTAGGGCTCACCCATCTGCTATTGCTGGGCTCACCCGCCTGGCGTTGCTAGGGCTCATCTGCCTGGTGTTGCTAGAGCTCACCCGCCTCACTGCTAGGGCTCACCCACCTGGTGTTGCTAGGGCTCACCCGCCTGGTGTTGTTAGGGCTCACCCGCCTGATGTTGTCAGTACTCACCCCTCTGTTGTTGCCAGGGCTCACCTGCCTGGTGTTGCCTGGGATTATCAGACTGGTGTTGCCAGTACTCACCCACCTGGTGTTACCAGGGCTCGTCTGCCTGGTATTGTTAGGGCTCACCGGCCTGGTGTTGCCAGGGCTCACCCGCCTGGTGTTGCCAGTACTCGCCTACCTGGTGTTGCCAGGGCTCACCCGACTGGGGTTGCCAGTACTCACCCGCCCGGTGTTGCCAGTACTCACCCGCCTGGTGTTGCCAGGGCCCACCCGCCTGGTGTTGCCAGTAGTCCCCGCCTGGGGTCGCCAGTACTCACCCGCCAGGTGTTGCCAGGGCTCACCCGCCTGGTGTTGCCAGGGCTCGCCCGACTGGGGTTGCCAGTACTCACCCGCCCGGTGTTGCTAGTACTCACCCGCCTGGTGTTGCAAGGGCCCACCCGCCTGGTGTTGCCAGTAGTCCCCCGCCTGGGGTTGCCAGTACTCACCCGCCAGGTGTCGCCAGGGCTCACCCGCATGGTGTTGCCAGGGCTCACCCGACTGGGGTTGCCAGTACTCACCCGCCTGGGGTTGCCAGTACTCACCCGCCAGGTGTTGCCAGTACTCACCCGCCTGGTGTTGCCAGGGCCCACCCGCCTGGTGTTGCCAGTAGTCCCCGCCTGGGGTTGCCAGTACTCACCCGCCAGGTGTTGCCAGGGCTCACCCGCCTGGTGTTGCCAGGGCTCGCCCGACTGGGGTTGCCAGTACTCACCCGCCCGGTTTTGCTAGTACTCACCCGCCTGGTGTTGCCAGGGCCCACCCGCCTGGTGTTGCCAGTAATCCCCCGCCTGGGGTTGTCAGTACTCACCCGCCAGGTGTTGCCAGGGCTCACCCGCATGGTGTTGCCAGGGCTCACCCGACTGGGGTTGCCAGTACTCACCCGCCTGGTGTTGCCAGGGCTCGCCCGACTAGGGTTGCAAGTACTCACCCGCCCGGTGTTGCTAGTACTCTCCCGCCTGATGTTGCCAGGGCTCGCCCGACTGGGGTTGCCAGTACTCACCCGACCGGTGTTGCTAGTACTCACCCACCTGGTGTTGCCAGTACTCACCCGCCTGGTGTTACCAGGGCTCGTCTGCCTGGTATTGTAAGGGCTCACCCGCTGGTGTTGCTAGGGCTCATCCGCCTGGTGTTGCTAGAGCTCATCCGCCTGGTGTTGCTAGGGCTCATCCGCCTGGTGTTGCTAGAGCTCACCCGCCTGGTGTTGCTAGGGCTCACCAGCCTGGGGTTGCTAGGGCTCATCCGCCTGATGTTGTCAGTACTCACCCGTCTGGTGTTGCCAGTACTCACCCGTCTGGTGTTGCCAGTACTCACCCGCCTGGTATGGCCAGGGCTCACCCGACTGGGGTTGCCAGTACTCACCCGCCTGGTGTTGCATGGGCTCACTCGACTGATTTGATTTAATTTGAGCCTCATTTCCCCTAGAACCTTAACCACTCGACTGGCGTTGCCAGTAATCGCCCGCCTGGTGTTGCCAGAGCTCACCCGCCTGGTGTTGCCAGTACTCACCCGCCTGGTATGGCCAGGGCTCACCCGACTGGGGTTGCCAGTACTCACCCGCCTGGTGTTGCAAGGGCTCACTCGACTGATTTGATTTAATTTGAGCCTCATTTCCCCTAGAGCCTTAACCACTCGACTGGCGTTGCCAGTAATCGCCCGCCTGGTGTTGCCAGAGCTCACCCGCCTGGTGTTGTCAGTACTCACCTGCCTGGTGTTGCCATGGCTCACCCGCCTGGTGTTGTCAGGGCTCATCGGTCTGTTGTTGCTAGGGCTCTCTCACCTGGTGTTGCCAGGGCTCATCCGTCTGGTTGCACATTGGAAACAGTTATGTTGCCAACGAGCAGTGCCAGTGTGTCCGTTTTTTTTTTGTGTCGAATCTGCAGATGTCAACACGACCGATTTTTTTGCGGTGAATTCATGTATATCTGCATAATTCTCATGAATACCATCATCGTGTTTAATTGTTGCATAAGTTTTACATGAAGAATAGTAAATTATTCGGATTCTATAACCACACTGACACACTTTTTAGACGTCTACTTGCACTCAAATCTTTATTCATATTATAGTGTTCTCAGAATAAATCTCGCTATTTATTTACTTCAAGAGCCCTCCGATTACTTGTGAGCTGCTGCAAAGTTTCTTCTCATAACTATCAACACCACTGCTTACATGTTGCAATCTTCCACTTGCGGAGAGTAACACCCGGTGACTTGCTGCGAGTAACCATTCTAACCCTCGTGTCATAATCCATCCCATAAGTGATAGTGAGCAGCCTGTCTTATTCCTACCCACGTCATATCATCTTGTTCTCCAAAGTCAACATGGAGGAGGCGTCTTTCCGGTCATCCTCCTACTTATATAGTTCATGGGTGAGGTCATGGCCCGTATCAACTCCTACTTATACAGTTCATAGGTGAGGTCATGGCCCGTATCAACTCCTACTTATACAGTTCATAGGTGAGGTCATGACTCATGGCCCGTATCAACTCCTACTTATACAGTTCATAGGTGAGGTCATGGCCCGTATCAACTCCTACTTATACAGTTCATAGGTGAGGTCATGGCCCGTATCAACTCCTACTTATACAGTTCATAGGTGAGGTCATGGCCCGTATCAACTCAAGATAATTGGACGCGTCGACTCCATAATATTAAGACATAGTAACCAGCAGCATGAGGACAGGGCTGGGGACACTGACGTTAACACCAGACCTCCTTTCCAGATGACCAGCATTCGCGGTATCCTGGACCGTTTTGCGCTGCTGGGGACCGACATCGACTACCTCAAGATAGATATCGAGGGCGGCGAGAAGGACTTCTTCAATAATGTGCTCCACGAGGACCAAGCAATTTTAGCCCGAATCAAGCAAATTGGGATGGAGATCCACCATGGTGAGTATTGGCTGCTGATATAAGATTCCATTGTTTCTTCTTGCTGGAGTTATGCGGTCATTGTGTGATTTCATTTCGTTTCTCATATTTTCTCAATAAACAAATTTTTAAGATTTCTATGGAAATCTCCATTTGCGAAAGACTATCTCATTCATATGGCTTACTATCTATTTGCTCGGTGTCAAACGGACACTGACTCCGGTGCTCCTGAAAGCCTCGTCACTATAATTTGATGTAATATATTTGTGTGACCCACTGTCATAGGACTATAGGACCGTTCTCGTGCAGAAGGGTGGGCGAAGGCGCAAAAATATAAATATATTAGGCTTTTCCGTGAAACTATATGCTAAGGATACCGTCCACTAATCCTTGGTCATGACGGAGTTCCAATAATGTTCATTTTTTTTGCTACAGAGTCCATCAATTTATCTGATTAACACTCCGGTGCCCTTCGTCGTGATACACCAAATTCCTTCCAAGCCCATTCTCGAACCAGTCATCTCCTACTCGTCCAGTGATATTACTTAGCATCCACACCTTACATAGCCCTCCAAAACGTTGAATACACTCATTCAAATCATTAAAATACATCTTGTTATCGTCAATGCTCGACTCACTACCATGACTCATATGCTCTCACAAACACCCACCTTTCACTATTTTACTCATGTTCACCCTCATTAACTTAGAGAAATATGCCTTACATATCTTGACACACGCACCTAACCTCTTTTTCATCAAAATGTTGCTTGTTCTTGTACCCCACCAACCTTTACTTCGGATTTTCTTCAATTTGGCTCATCAAAATTTCGTACACCTTTGTCGTTCATGTATGTCTTCCTCAACTCTAGCCCATCCTTCTTCCTCTTCCCGAACTTATAAATCGCTAATCGTTCACACCTCTGCATCATCGCCCTTAGAAAGAACTAACAATGTATTCCTTTGAGATGACGTCAAATACCCTAGACCAACTGCTGATGGGAGTCCAGAAATGCTTCTTAGTCAGGATACACCAAAAACTAACACAGAATATATATATTTTTTAATTTATTCAAAGTCAATTTTTGATAGATCTGATGCCTCTTAAACGCACCAATAAGGGATGGAGAACAGTTTGTCTGCCTTGTCACCATCACCTTCCATGCAACCTCTCATCTTCCTTCTCACCTCTCTTATCACCCTCACCTTCGTTGTCACCTCTCTCATCACCCTCTCATCCGTGGTCATCCTGTGTTCTTCAACAGGCCAGTTAAACGAAGCTCTTCGGGACCAATATTGGAAGTACATCCACCAACTTCGTTGCCTGGGATTCCGCCAGGTGTCGTCTGAAGCCAACATCGTAGGTGGCAACCCTTTCCTTTCCGGCACTAGAAATGTGTCCCAGTGTTACGAGCTCGTCTGGATCAACGAAGCATATTTGTGAAAACAAATCAACCTCGAACTTTGCCTGAAAAAACTAATTTGTAAATGAAAACGTAATTTCGAAGACCATAAACTACACAAAACCTTCTGGCTCTTGCTGAAGCTCTTTTTTGAAGTCGTCAGTAGATGAGAACCGTTCGCCTGGTATGGGCATTGCAAATGCGTGCTAAGGCATGCGTGCTGAGAAATGCACGCTGAGGCATGCGTGCTGAGGCATGCGTGCTGAGGCATGCGTGCTGAGGCATGCGTGCTGAGGCATGCGTGCTGAGGCATGCGTGCTGAGCCATGCGTGCTGAGGCATGCGTGTTAAGGCATGTGTGATGTGGCACTTGTGTTGGGACATACTGGCTGGGCATTCATGCCAGGGCGAGCGTGCTGGGCATGCGGGCTGCAGACTGTGTGTTTGAGGATACGTGCAAAGACATTCGTGATGGAGAAAGTGTATAGTCGGGCCTGCGTGCAGGAGCATGCGTATGTATAATCAAAAATACATGCTAAGACATACACAGTGTAAAATGCGTGCTGGAGTGTGCGTATACTTGATCATGTGTGCTAGACTACGTGTGCTGGGGCCTGCAACCACAGAGATACGATTCAATTTACAATTATCGTGTTCATTTACCGAAATTCCTATTTACTTTGCCAGGCCCCTATTTCGATTACTTTTTTAAATATGAATTTTTCATTATTATGACATTAGAGATACTGCGTACAATAATCACTTCTATTAACAGACCTTATGCCTAC
>SDVV010004571.1:0-20058 GCA_016164225.1 Gammarus roeselii
GATATATTACGTTTATCACCACATCGTCTAAGAATATGTACCATAACTGTAATTACAACATTGCTGATTATATTATATTTAATCGAACTACAAATAAGTTCATACGTATATAATCAAATCACATGCAATGGGACATTCGGTCATAATATGACTGTAAATGAATCCAGGGCGAATATCGTAGATAAAACATTCGGAGAAAATAACAAGAAACTAATTGAATCTATGCCACGAGTGAATTGATCACATCGAAGAAATGATATCAAGGTTGAAAAATTCATCATGAACGTGTCTGGAAATCAACAATCCTGCAAGAAGAATATGTGTGGAGTCTTGACCTTTAATACAGCTTGTAAATTATTATGTAATTGTCAATAAAAAATATATCATAAAAAATGTTTGTCAGCATCCCCCTAAAAAAACATTCAGAGTACATAGCACTGAAGTTGCAAAAGCATTGAAATGCTAATAACCTTATGTAAATATAACCCGTTAACATCATTCCGCGTGAAACCAGTTCCTTCCGCCCGCCCCCCGCTGCGCTTACCCCGTACAAACCGGTTGAGTCAAGGCTGCATGCATCGCGTACTACCCCCCCCCCCCGCCCACCAAAATGACTCTAGAAAGCGGTTCTTGCGGACATACCTACTACTCACCCAATTACCGTTCACTAGTCAACTGTTTCTCAGTAAACTTTAACTAAATTCTCCTTAAAATTACATGCAAGCATAATCATGATTATCATCTGCATTGCTCCGCTATATAAGGGCAAAGAAGATGAAAATCATGATAATACAGATACAGACACTAGGCCGCATCCCCCGGAAAGGGGGGTGGCCGACGGCAAAGCGCAACCTCACACCCTCACACGCTCACACTCACACAACTTAGCCATTTTGTGCTAAAGGGTCCGGCCGGTAGCCCCTCAACTTACACTCTGGGTCCCAAATGCACCGAGGAACCGTCGTCAGCAGCAGGGCCCGACAGTTTTCACCGGTTTACCCCCGCCGCGTCATAATGGCCGGGCCCCCTCACCCACGACCCTCCCGACAGCGGGATGCCAAGGGCGGGAAAGCAATCATGATAATGCTTGCATCTAATTTTAAGGAGAATTTAGTCAACTGTTTCTCAGTAAACGTTAACTAAATTCTCCTTAAAATTAAATGCAACCATTATCATGATTATCATCTGCATTGCTCCGCTATATAAGGACAAAGAACATTAAAATGAATGCTGCAACTCGAGAGGTACCAGTATGTTATGTGTGGTTGGTAAGTTGTACGGGAGAGTGCTGATCAAAAGGATTAGAGACTGTACGGACTGCGCAATTGGAGAGGAGCAGTGTGGTTTTAGGAGTGGTAGAGGGTGTACCGAACAAATTTTTGCATTGAAACAGGTCTGTGAGAAGTACCTTGCCAAAGGAAAGGATATGTTCTAGGCCTTCATGGATCTGGAGAAGGCATACGACAGAATTGACAGGAAAGCGCTGTGGAGGGTGTGGCGTTTGTATGGAGTGGGCGGACATCTGTTGAAAGCGGTGCAGAGTTTCTATGCTGACAGCCGAGCGTGTGCCCGAGTGGGGAGCGAGGTGAGTGATTGGTTCACAGTGAAAGTGGGACTGAGACAAGGCTGCGTGGTGTCTCCCTGGCTGTTCAACCTCTAAATGGATGGAGTGGTCAGGGAGGTGAACGCGAGTGTGCTGGGTCGTGGCTTGGAACTGCTGGAAGCAAATGGGTGGAGTTGGCAGTTGAGCCAGTTGCTATTTGCTGATGATACGGCCCTGGTTGAGGATTCGGAGGAGAAGCTATGTAGGCTGGTGTCTGAGTATGGTAGAGTGTGTGAGAGGAGGAAGCTTCGAGTGTACGTCGGTAAGAGTAAAGTAATGAGATGCTCGAGGAATGTCGATGCGAGCAAAATTAGTGTCACCCTAAATGGAGAGCTCATGGAGGAAGTTCAGTGTTTTAGGTATCTGGGCTCCCATGTGGAGATAACTGAACTAGCGGAAACTGAAGTGAAGGCGCGAGTGAAATAGGGATGTCAAGTGTTGGGTGCACTGAAGAGTGTAATGAGCTGTAGGCCGTTGGGAATGGAAGCAAAAAGAGGGCTGTATGAGGGTGTTGTTGTCCAAGCTGTGCTCTACGGAGCTGAGGCTTGGGGGTAAGAGCAGAGGAGAGAAGAAATTTGAATCTTTTCGAGATGAAATGTTTGAAGAGCATGGCTGGAGTAACGCTGAGAGACCGGATCACCTACAACGTGGTTTGAATCAGAACAGGGATGGTGAAGAAGTTGAAGGACAGAGTGGATTCGCGTGTGCTGAGATGGTTCGGGTACATGGAGAGGATGGATGAAGGGAGATTGGTGGAAAGGGTGATGAATGCGGAGGTGAGTGGTCGCAGGCCTAGAGGTACACCGAAGTTTGGGTGGATGGATGGTGTGAAGCAGGCTTTGGGAAGGAGAGACATGAATGTGAAGGTGGCGAGAGAGCGTGCAATGAACAGGCGTGTGTGGAGAATGGTTTTGAATGGTTGATTTTGACGCTGTTCCGATGTGCTTTCCCGCCCTTGGCATCCCGCTGTCGGGATGGCTTGCCCATATGACGCGGCAGGGGTAAACCAGTGAAAACTGTCGGGCTTTGCTGCTGACGACGGATCCCCGGACTGCACCCGTGACCCAGAGTGTATGTTGAGGGGGTACCGACCGGACCCTTTAGCACAAAAGGGCTAAGTTGTGTGAGTGTGAGCGTATGTGGGTGTGAGGTGCGCCTTGCCGTCGGCCACACCCATTTCTGGGGGATGCGGCCAAGGGTCTGTATCTGTATGATTATCATGAATAATTCCACATCAATCTTGTGTTGCCAATTCACGCACAACATACACTGCCCGACTCACTCGAACTTTCTCGCACAAGAGCGTTCACGCACGTGCGTAATTTCGTAGTGTTGTGGCAAGAGTTCAATTAGCAGCGAGCTATGTTATAATATTTTGTTATTCTCATAGAATCTCAGAAGACTTTTACTTAAATGTTCATTTATTTTTTTGTTTAATCATTGTTAGAACATGCCTTACTGTATTGTTCGAAGCACTTATTCCTGTGAGCAGCGTTCAACTCCATTTTTGCACGTCGGTATGTATGTATGTACCACTGCGCTCAGGTGGTTGCCTACAAGATGCCAGGCTAACTCAGACAGTACCGCATCCCACTCCGCAGCGAGAGGAGCTAGTGTAAGAGCTCGCAAAGTCGAGTTCCGTATTGCTCTCACTCACAACAAATACATCCATAAGATTGTAAATAGTGTTGTATTACTTCAAAGATTTAAGGTATTATGTTTTCAGACCATGGTATTAACTTCAATTGGAAGTATGTCACCGATGCAGTTCCCCCTGGCGGCGAAAGTCTCTCCGCACGCCAACTTGCCTTTCAAGCCAGGGACTTCTTCTCAAAGCTCCTGGCGCACACTGTGCAACCAATCAGCAACTAGGATCGGCAACAAAAAGTTGGGCGCGAACCCATCAGCAACTGAGGATTGGAGTTTTGTCTTCAGAGAGCTAAGTCCAGGAATAAAAGAAAGTTATAATTTAAGCAGTGCAGCGCATTCTAGCAACGAAATATTAATTGTTGTCAGTTATTAGGCAAATATTGTACCAGCCTAGTATAGAAGTAATGTAACAACTTGTGATTATCAAATAAATTAGTACCTTAAAAACAACAAACCTGGCACCTTCAGAGTTGCCCTCTGTGTTCAATCTAAATGGAAGAACCGCTCTAGCCCGGTCCACCGCACCACTCTCGCGCCTAACGCCGTCTCACAAGGTACAACACTCTCTAGTGTAAATGTCGATAGTGCAAAGTCGCAGTTGTGATAGTTAGGTTTTGTTAACATAGTTCAAAGTCCTTAAACTATAACAACCGTAGGTAAAAGTGTCCTCTTTCCGTTTTGTCTACCAGCCTCACCACGGCGATAAAGTTTCCATCGCCGCCTCTCCTGTTCCGAGCCTTCAGAAACTATCATATCATAAACAGGAGAACTACTTCCATGAACTTGACAACCAAAAATTCCATTTATTGTTATTGATTATAGATTGCGATAATTTTCCTTACCATTCACCCAAATAGTTACTTTCAGGCATCATATAATGCTCAATTTATGTTGTACAGCTTCACCCCTGTTTTCCCTTCGTTGACTTTCTCTGACTTTCTCTGTTTCTCTAAGCATCTGCAAGAAGATATTTGCTGAATCAAATTGGAGAAATATATTCAAACTGCTTCTGATGTGTTAAATATACAGACCAAGTGGAGAGTTTCATACATATCAATATCATACATAAGCATCAAACATGAATAAAAATGCATAACTATTGGTTAGGATGACTGTAAGGTTAGGTTGCCTAGGTATTAATGTATATGGCAGTGTATGGTAACCGTTTTTGCTTTCATTGACATTTGATCTAAGTTGTCGTACATTTATATATATTTCGGTAATTATGTATCATAGACATGGTTTATATCCTAGATCTTGTTGACTGCGGACCTCCCATCAAAGATCTGTAGCAAATTTGTTAAAGTGGATTTATTCCATATTCGTTTTCATAGATTAAAATGGTCGGAGCAACACATCCAACACTACAAAAAATTCTTATTCTGACAGTAAAACCATAAATAAAACTTGCTAACTCTTTAACACCCATAACAATCACTGACATAGGCTGGAATCTTATATAAACGTTTTGAACTCCAGTCAACTAACGAGCGATCACCTAACATTACTTGAAACTAGTCGATATTACTGGACTTCTAAGAAGCAAAGTGAAAAAATATATACATGTAGGCACACAATCTGCTAAAGATTGCTAAAACTACGGAGTCAAGTGTATAGATTTGATGCGAATAAAGCTTGAATTAATGAAGAAATACATGACATAGGTATGAAAACGGGCAAAAATATATAATCCTTGGTTAGATTAGGTTAGGAAGGGATAGGTTTACGGCCATCATTACAGACCTATAGTGAAAAACGCTACAGTGGATCTGATGAATGCTCTTAAAAGTCAGATATTCTGAATTGGAATGCAATACCATAACAAAGCCTGAATTAATCAATAACTTCTAAGTGTACAACTGCAAACGGATCACAAACATTTATATAAGTAAGACATGCGGGAATAAGCATCTAGTAAAGACATGCGAGCGGATAACATAATTGAGATGTACATTAAATTATTGAAGAATTTTAACACTAACACTCTACACAAATCCGGTACATTAGTTCTCCAAGACGAACCGGAACCGGACCCAAATCCAATGTCGAGAGGTAAAACATACAAATGTTTTGGATCATTACATTCAATTAAGTGTATTTTATACCCAACATTCTATGAAACTAGACAAATTTACACCTAATACATATATATTCCTACGATAACTAATCAAAACATACAACAACAACTATAAAATAGCTAAATAAGATTCTCTACTCTACCCTAACAGACATTGATTAACTATGAGATACGGCGCATCCTGCCGTACCCCATAGAATAAATCCTACAGCAATTTGGAAGGTATACGGTCAATCACAACATGATGCCGATGTACATTACCGATTTTGTAATAAATATAAATAATCCTGCACTTTAACTCCTAAGGTGATCTGGTTCATGAGAAAATCATATACTAACATAACAGACATATCGAAAATATCTGACATTTAACACTGAGTTCATGCATAACAAATAAAAATATTGCGGAATCCGTTCAAGTCTATAACAAATTCATAGACCCAACTGAGACAAAAATCAAAGCCCACTGAGTCAAAACAACGAACTCTACAGTGTTTTAATTGGTCGCTTCTCAGCAAACTACCACTGATATATAACAAATTTAGAAGCAACACCCGGTCACGATACAATACCTCAGACGTACCATGCATCTGTTTAGTCCAATAACTCTAAACAACGTCGAACAAAGTCATATCCCGGACATAACCAAGAACCTATACAAAGGTACAGTTGTCAAGAATGGGCCTGAGATGAGTCTCAAAGAGTGTGCATGGTCATAAAAAAGCTGGGCTTCTGTTTACCGACGTCCTAAGTAAATTACTACAACGATGAGCAGCTTGTCGCATAACCTCTCTAAAAAATCCATGGAACTAAAGATTGACGTTCACAAGAACTTACAAAATTTTCGTTGAACATGGACGAACTCCAAATGGCGACCAAAGAGTGTAAACCACTTCTACACCAGGACCCCTCGATCGGTAAATTGTCTCTTTGAATAACGTCTAATGAATTATCGTTATTCATTTCTCACTCCATCCAGAAAATCGTCTCCTAAAACGTTTCACTATACACTTGCTAGGGTTCAATGACGAAAATTCCACAAAGATGCAATATGGACTTACACCTCCTAAACATACATTCATTTGATCATCGTAGAAAAATCATACAACAACAACAATAACTATAAAAAAATTGCCAAATAAAATTCTCTACTCTGCTCTAATAAACATTAAAAATTGTAATACACAATGGTATCCAGCATAGTAAATTGGTCTACTTACACAATTAGGCATAAACACAACGGGCTTTTGCCTATGGGACACCTCTAACTCATCCTAAACATTGAAGAATGGTCCTATGATAAATATACAATAACCTAACAGCAAGACTGAGTTTGCAACAAATGGGATCTTCTAAATCTATAATAACCACATGAAAAATTGTACCAGGATGTAAGAAGACATATAAAACACTAAAAATAAACAACATGTAACTAAATTATTCCTGAAATAATGTGTTACATTGTAGATACAAACGTAATATATCCTAATATTCCGATATTGTATAAAATACCCAATACCCTGCATCGAAGATGTAAACTATACAGAGAACATACAAAACTGAAAGACACATACTAAAACTCTCAAGTTATAACCAAGCAAGAAGATCAATACTCTACCATATCCAAAACATACATTTAAAACCGCGACGAACGAGAAAAGAGCATGTAACCAACCAAACAACTGACGTGAATAAGATACCAGGACATGCGAGCAACATACGCTAAAACCTATAGTAAATGGTGTGGAATACTTCTACACGAACACGCTATAGTATATACAAAATCTGATGAAATCACTCTCCAAATAAGTCTAGAACAGAGTTAATTAAATTAACATTTCTTTAAGTAAAGTAACCACGGCTTAATCGTAACAGAATGTTATATATACATATAAAATACCAAAATAATGCAATAAAATACCAATTATGCCTGAAATAGTGTACTACATGGACGATGCAAACCTAAAATATCCTAAAATTCCTATAACTGTAAGAGGTAACTATTCAAAATTAAAAAAAAACTTGAAATTCAGCATAAATCAGCCGAATATTACTAAGTATACATAGCACAATATAATAACTTACGATAAATCCATATCGTTCAGGTAATCTCGCTATTGTAGCACCGCGTCAATGGAACACCGATATATCTGGTTCAAACCTGGATAATGCGTTATGGGATCGATAGAATTTCGTAACGAAACTGGTGAATCAATCCAAAATACAAACATCAACCCACTAACTGCCAGACAAATAAACCGTACTCTTCCTATAGATGATGTATACATATATAATAAATTGATGGAAAACACACAAAACGTTGGCTAAAAGTCAATATCAGGCTGATACCAAGCTTCCAATCGCTAAGAATCCCCACCAAACAACCTCAGAATGCGTCAATTATACCCCCAATTAGATAAGAATACAAACATATATGTACAGAAAAAATGTAGAATTTTAATCCAGACAAATATAAAACGGAACATTCACTCAAATACAGCAAAAATGCCACGGAACTAACTGATAGGACAAAGAACTGATAAGAGCAAACTCACCTAATATGCCAAAGCGCATCCAACTTTTTGCCTAGGGTATCCCTACGCCCCACCCCTCCAGAAACTTGTTATAACACTATCCCTACCAGAACCGAATAAATATACATAACGAGAAACAGTTAGTGACCAATTATACCCCAATACAACCATCTAAAGAAGAAAAAACATACATAAATACAATAAACATCAAAATGCAATCAAATTAAAATTTTCATATAATAAAAACTGCTAATCTAGGCCGCAAGCCTGGCTTCCAGCCCGCCGTTCCCCCTTCCGTCCCTCCTTTCGCTCACCCCGCCCGTTAGCTGACTCACGCGTCAAATCAGTTCCCTCTGCACCGCCCACCTTCTGTCGCTGACTCGCGTCCCTACCCCACCGCCAGTTAAGTCCTATCTTATTCCATCACAGGGCATGTTTCGCGCCTATATACACTACTCATGTCGCATATCTGCAATTTCTTCATCGTACAAGGGGTGATTTTTGGGGTAGTTGGAGAAGACCATGTATACAGCCAAAGGAGTTTGCCGCATTTCCGCCTCAATATTGGCCATACCTTTAAACTGGAATAATAACTATCGCATTTCAATGCTACCCATTCTGCATTGCAATTCATTGCAAGTCATGTTGCATATATGCATTTCAATGCTAGTCATTCGAGTTAAATTTAGGATATTGCAAACAACGATTTATAAGATATATTTGTATTGGTAATAGATTTATAACACGTTTTTATTATGGAATTACATGGGTTTATCATTTATACGAGAACATAACTATTCACTCCAAAAATCGACACGAGCAACTGTACGAAACATACGTATTGACTTCGACTTCCCTCTCTGGTCTTATCATGATTAGCGATATCAGACCCACTCGAAGGGTTCTTTATACATGATAAGCATTATTTCTCACCTTGAGCTGCTGACTCATCATATCGGTGTAGGGTTTATCTTCTGGGTGATGATTTTTTCTCTGATCTATTCGGTTCTAGACTATTGCCCTTAGTACACATTTTAGATTTACGGATACCTTTGGGAGAAATGTATGCAACACTTACAATCCTAACATTGTAACCAAAACTTTATTTAGAGTCTTCAGTGAGCTTTTTCTCGACGCTAATTTTTTAATTATAGTTGCATGTTTATGACATCAAATATTTTCAGGATTTTTCTTACTGGCGCCAACATTACCATTCACGATATTCCCGCACAGTTCCGAAATATACATAATTCTTATAGTACTCAAACCTTTGAGACATGATTCTCTCTATTCATGTTTCATTACCAACAATTTTGAAATGAAGTCAGGTATACATTTTATTTTATTGAACAATTTTACACTTCTTGTACTCGATACTCTTTCATTACCCCATTTGATAATTCGTTATCCTTCAACTTAAGCAGGTTTTTCTGCACATGACATCTC
This sequence comes from Gammarus roeselii, assembly GCA_016164225.1. Lineage (NCBI taxonomy): Eukaryota > Metazoa > Arthropoda > Malacostraca > Amphipoda > Gammaridae > Gammarus > Gammarus roeselii. Next base: position 9,311 of record SDVV010004571.1, read on the forward strand.
CTCGGTATCACTATCACACGTTTCAATATCACTGTCACTGGTTTTCATTCCACTTAAAGTATCCCACGTATTCCCCATATTTTTATTATATTCCATTTCGTCTGAGGTTTGGGGGTACTCCCCCCATTTTACCCAATCTTTACATGTTCTACGTTTTTATGTTAGTGGTATCGCTCACTCTTTACTGCTAGCACCCTGTTGAACACTGTCTATATCATTATTTTGGAAGCCCAGGCCCGGTTTATTATGTTAGAGAGCTTGTATTTCCTTGTTCATGTTAGAGCTTGTATTTCATTGTTCATTTTCAAGATCAGCATATTTAATATAATGGTGTCCTTTGAAATGACGCCAAAACCCGAGCGTGAAGCGTTATTTGCATAGTTTTTTCTCCAAACTGTAAATAACTTATACCCCCGCATTATCCATTCTGTTAAAATATTTCCATATCAAACTTGGCGACATCCTTCTACATCAAAAGCACTCCGTTGACTGAATGGGTACAAATCTGAGTCCATCTTTATATATACTTTTACATCCATATACAGGGGCGTTAGCATCACAGTGTTGGCGCAGGTGTCGACACTATGCATATATACAGAGTCGTTAGCCTCACTGTGTCGGCACATGTGGCAACACAATGCAATATACAGGGACGTTAACCTCACTGTGTCGGCACATGTGTCGACACAATGCATCTATACAGGGTCGTTAGCCTCACTGTGTCGGCATATGTGTCGACACAATGTATTTATACAGGGATGTTAGCGTCACTGTGTCGGCACATGTGTCGACACCATGTAGGCATTTACACATTTTTTGTGCCAAAGGGGTTACCATACACTGCCAGATGCATTAATACCTAGGCAACCAAATCTAACCTAACCAACTTAACCAAGAATTATTTGTCATCGTTCGAGATTTCCTGTGTACGTAAGATACTTATTCATCGATTTATGATATATTCGAATCAAATCCGTCCACATGACTCTATTTTTTCGTAGTTTTTTTTATATAACTCACAATGTAGGCACACACACACATTTGTATGCATATACAGCGCGGTTAACATTTGAAGCATTTCTCCATCAGAACAACATCCCTTGCTTATGTTGCAAGGTATTTAGTGTGGAACAGCTTCACGGCATGTTAGGTTGATAGATCTAATCATTCTAGCCTAACCTAGCCTATTCTATTCAAGAATAGTGTATAATCGATCGACTTTTCATGCTTACATATGATTTTTTCAGTGTTTTAAGATTAATGCATAACAAATATTTCCACTTGACTCCACATTTTGATCTATCCTTTGCAGTTTTGATACACACTTCCAATTTTCATCTAGTAAATTTCATCTATTACTTCATAGGTAGTTACATCGTTGTTTGAATGTTATAACTATTTTCATGTGATTCTTGATTATGATTTGACACAATTCTAAATCACTTTTACATGTTATTCACACCCATCTAAAACCTAACCTAACCTAACCTAATGTACGGTTTTCAGTCATTGAAAATACATATGAACCCCTCCACACGGTTCTTTAAAAAAAATTCACCTAATCGTTACTATTTCGTGATCACTCTCGACCCATATTAGTTAGCAGAGAAGCCAGATTTCAATCTTAGAGGGTTTGAATATTACAAGAATCTCATATTCGTATCCAGTTTCACACAAACGATCACTTCATCTCATACTAAGCCTACTACATTTACTTCAATATCTCCTGACACTACATCCTTTGACGACATGCACGGTTGAAGGACCTGAAGTCATTAACTTGACCACAAAAGTAATTGATTCGCTCTACAAGTTCTTAGTGATTACAATGTCCGGGCTACATAGGGACCAAGTCGGACACACAATGTAATTAGATACTTCCTAACCATTAGATTGTCCCATTTGCGTTTTCGCAGTCATATACACTACTCTGGAGGCTATAGGCACTTTTCTAGCTCGTACCTTAGGACAGTCAACATCATATGCTGCGAATACTCAGCTAGCACTCGTTCTCCTAGGTACAACAATCAGCCTACTGAAATTATCAATGTATGCTCCTCTCACTTTCATGATAGTGACTCTCATAAACTGACACCACAGTGAGTTACAGTAGATTTTATAGAGCTGTATTTTAAAATCTGTCATGCATAAGTTGAATTTCATTATAAGCTGATTGCCCACCGCGTTTAATTTTCGAAGCTGTTTGAAGATATCAGCATTGCCACACCGTTTGTATGTTATTAAGTGACCTAAGTAGGGAAAATTGTTTACCTAATCCAACAGTGTTTCATTTAACACATTATTCATTCAGAACTGAAACCTCTGCATTATGCAAGGTTTTACTATCATACAAACAGATTCACTATAGTATTGTACACAATTTCTAGTGTTGCGGCCTCAGCCTCGCAAATATTTAGCATTATTTTGAACAGCATCCACATGAGGAGCTGGTAGGACTATATCGTCGGCATAGCTAATTGCGTTAATGCAGTAGATTAGATTAGATTAGAGTAAGGAAAACAAACGAGCACGAGTGCTCATGTCGAGTGTTTCCTTGAAAGAAGAGAGGGAGATAGTCAACGAGGATTTAGAGATTCACGCACACGTACAGAAAAATAAAGTTATAAGGATAGAAAGAAGAGAAACCATAACTACCATCACCGCCAGACTAGTTACTACCCTACTACTACCCGAGGCATTTCAGCCCCGGAGAAAGGGGTCGAGAGTCAGATTGACTTATTCTGGAACGGATGAGAAGCGGAAGAATTTAGGTTTCAGGCGGTCGCATCTCAGACGGTCGAGCAGAGACAGTCACGCCCATACGCTCAGTGGACTCATGCTTTCCCTCGAGCGCATGCCCGTCTGCTTGCCAAACGGACTCCAACTAGGTATTGAGTCTACTCCAAGAGGAGCATATGGAAATTAAATTTTGACAAGTATATGCACATTTAGGATGAGCACCACACCCAGTTGCCTGAGTAGTGGTCCTCCCCCATGGGCTCAGAAGATTAAATCTTCTGTACGGTTCCTTGAAGGCTGTGGCACTTCATGGTGAGACGTCAGAGTGACCTTGCCTAAGGATATACCTGCTCTTGGCTGATCTAAAGTCAAGGTGGAAATTTTTAATGTGTTGAGAAATTTTGATAAGCGCATATGTAGGGGAGCTACATTAGTAGTTATAAGTGTCCGTAGTTGCAACTCTGGACACTGTTTTTCAAAACAGGGTCCGTAGTTGCAACACTGGACCTTACTTTTCAAAAATGCCTACGGGGCTTTGCATGCCCCATTTGGCGGTCACCCTGGAGATTAGGACCGGGAAAATGCCATGGAGATAGGGACCGAGAAAACGCCCTGAAGGTTGTTGGATATTGTTTATGATTATTAATGGTTTATAAATAGGCATTGTAAAGGGTAGGTATTTCTTCATGAATTATTGTTAGAGTTTATTTAATTGGCATATCCGTAAGAAATGTTAGCCTGGTACATAGCAGCTTGACTATATTTGTAGGATTTCATTCTTTTTTTAATAGAATACTTTAAAATTATTTATATATCGTATTATTTAGTGTAGCAGACACCGCTGTTACTTCAGTGTGTATTTATTGATCGAATATTAACTTATATCGGGTATTGTTTAATGATGTAGATACCGTTGTTATAGGATTTCAACTTGCTTTCATTGCTCGATCATTATCTAATTTAGGTATGTTGTCCAAATACCTATTAGTGAAATGCAGAATTATGTTGGTTCTCTGTTATTATAGAACAAAAGCGTTAGTATTGGATTAAACCCAGCCGTTTTTCCCCGTTGTATGTATGTATATATTTTCACAGTTGCAGTATATATACAGTAACACTGTTGGAAGTTACAGTATATTTACTGTATGACATTGATACAGTATAGGCAACAGCCATACAGTAGCAGTCAATTGGAACGGAACCACTGTCTCGCTAGCGTAGCGGTGGACCATTATCCTTCACTTTCAGACTCAGATGCTAACTCGAGACCCCTTCCACTCCATAGTGGCCCTCAAATCGCTAGATTTCATCTCTACACGCCAATTTAAGGATCATTTATCACTCGCCGTATATATTTTGTTTGAGAATTAGTCCGCTTTCTGTTTGGAGCTGATAAATAAAGATCCTTTACTTTAGAGAGGACCTTTCATCGTTAGTTATGGTACAAAGAGAATGCAGTCCATTTATACGTTCACGTATTTTCAATCCAAATGCTTGAAAATATTCAAATAAAATGCTGATGAATTATAATTCTTGTTACCATCAATGTATGTAATACTTTTTCTCCGATATGTAAATAGTCAACAATATTGATTTTTTTGAAGAAAATCTGAAGCTTACTGATTATCTTTAGATGATATTGCAAACAAAACATTTATATGATACATTTTATTGATAACAGATTTACAACACATTTTATTTATTGAAGAATTACATGGGTTTACCATTTATACGAGAACATATCTATGAATCCAAAGGTGGACGCCGGTAACTGTACGAGACGTAAGTAAAGTCTTCGGGTGTCCCTCTGGTCCTATCTTGATCGGAGGTGTCAGAGGCACGACGCTGTCTCAGTTTATCGATGATACGCGCTCGTTCTTGGTTGGAGGTGACACCTTGTCAAGCAACGATAGATCGCCTATTGTAAGTAGCTATAAGTGTGACTAAACGCAAATGCGAAGGAATTAGATAGGTATATATATTTAGGGTTACTTTTCAGTCTAGGGAGTTTGCGCCCCATATTTTCACGAACGGCCGGAGTCAGGCATGCGGCTAACGGGTGACTCATTCTAACGGATGGACGGACAGCTTTTCGGATTATTCATAAGGTGTGTTAATAGGTTATTTATATTATTAGGTTTTTATATGATAATAGGTTATATAAATAGAACGCTTACACACTACCTTTGGTATTCACATTTCAATGATGGGCATACTGTAGTTTCAATTTCGTTGCATGTCATGTTGCATATATGCATTTCAATGCTGGTCCTCTGAATGTTTGGGGGTATTGATAATATACATTCGTAAAATTATTTTTATTGATATCAAATCTATGTAAATTACATAATTATTTACTTGCAGTCATGAACGTCAAAAGCGTTGGATGCGCTTTGGCAAATTAGGTAAGTTTGCTCTTATCTGTTATTTGAATCATATTTTCCATGGCTGATTTGTCATTATTTCTATGTTTTGAGTGAATGTTTCGTTATATATTTATGTTTGGATCATAATTCTATACATTTATCTGTACATATATGTTTATTTTCTTATCTATTTGGGGTATAATTGACTTATTCGGAGGTTGTACGGTGGGCTTTTCAGCGGTTGGACGTGTGGTACCAGCCTGATATTGAATTTAGGCAATGTTCTGTGTATTTTCCAGTCGTTTATTTCATATGTATATAATATCTGTAGGCAGTTGGCGAGTTGATGTTTGTATTTTATGTTGATGCAGCAGCTTCGTTACGAGAATCTATCTACCCCATAACGCATTATCCAGGTTTGAACCAGATATATCGTTATTCCATTGACGCGGTGTTCCAATAGCGTGAGTACCTGAACGATATGGATTTATTGTAAGTTATTATATTGTGTTATGTATACATAGTAATGATCGGTTGATTCATGTTGAATTTGTAGTGTTTTTTGGAAATTTGAATAGTTATCTCATACAGTTATAGGAATTTTTAGGATATTTTAGGCTTGCATCTTCCATGTAGCACAATAATTCAGGCATAATTGGTCGGTTATTACATCATTGTGTTATTTTTGTGTGTATATATGGCATTCTGTTACCATTAAGCTGTTGTTACTTTAATTGAAGGAGATTTGTTTTGACCCTGTTTTGGACTGAGTTGGAGAATAATTTCATCAGATTTGTATACACTATGACTACGAAAAAAAAATACAACATGACGATGTACCTACCGCTTTTCGGAAATACATAAGTTCCTAATTTTGAAGTGCATTGTCTCTATTTCTGTTTTTTACATGCAGCACTCAGAGCCTAATACAACACTGTCCGAAACACATGGCGATTCCCATGTTTGATGCATGCATGATTGCGTCACCCAGCGCCCCCCAGCTGCTAATCAAAAAGTTGGAAAATTGTGCAGCCATAGTTACACAGACATAATCAACAGGTGCATCTGGGATGATGTCAGAGATCCTGGACCAACTGCTTCTTGTGGTATAGAATGGCAACGTAGTTTTTATTCAGTGAAAGGTAACGTGAGGCAATAGGAGAAAAATAATCTAGAACTAGTCTGCGCACTGGGGGATAGCGCGTACCAGCTGCCATGAGTGGAAGGGGGCATTGGAAGCTGCAGCTATTTGGAAATGTGTTGCATCTGAGAAGCACTCATGCTACAATGTGACTCCACAATCGCTAATACTTTCATTGCAGTGTAGTTTGTATAACGTTTAACACGTTCTGATTATGTACTTCGAGATTCACCATATTTTAAATGATATGAGCTTATATTCCTCACGGACAGCTGGTGCACGCTCTATCCCACGTGAATTTTCGTTGTCGCGTCTACACAGCTATTATTTACCCCTGCGGCAGCTGGTGTAGGCAGTATGACGTCCTTTAGATCTTACCTGGACAGAATTTAATGTCGGAAAAACTGTAAATGCAACTTAGAGGCAAAGAGAATAAACACCAAGCTGCTCATGCAGGTGGGTTTGGATTCATCCGTTTAGAGGCGACCTCTGGGAGATGATAGGCTTAGTTATTAATTAATTCATGTTTATGTGTGTTTACGTTACCGTATTGTACTTTAATGTAACCAGAAAAATACAATAAAACGTTGTGTTTGTTACGATAATAACTGCGTGAGATTGGAAGTATTTAATAGAGCAGCTGGTGCTGCCGCCTGCCCTATTGGTGAATGGGTCTAATTTCGACTGACGAACTCAGTGTACAGGCTTTAGTCAAGTCTGCACTTCTTGATCTAGTTTATTGTCGCTGTTAGAGGCTTCATTACACAATGGCTCCACGTGATAATGAATTTATTTATCTGAATAAGTCTGTATCATAGATATTCAGCAGGGTTACATGACAGGAACGGTTGTTGTCCAATTCAAGTTGTGTCATTTGATTAACAGAATGAGCATGGATAATGAGTAAATGGAACGTTACTTGAAATGCTCCAAAAAAGCATTCTCGCTAGGAAAGAATGAAAAGGATGCATTTCAGGAGCAGTTAGAACAAGAGGAAAATGTTACCAGGGAGCAAATGGTGAAAAAAGTGAAGGAAATGGCACAGCAATGCGAAGAACAAAAATCCGACTTGGTGCGACTTCAGACACAGCGACAAAAACTGATACAAGTTGAGTCTGATACCACCATCAGGAGGAACATTGCGCAGACTCATGTGCGTATATTGCAAAGGGAGGTTTAGGCAATCGACCAGCAACCCTTAAAGGAAGCTGGACAGAAAAGACAACTGGTGAGTGATGTGAAAAATCTTGTGGAGTCTAAACAGCGATAGATAAAAGGGGTGGAAAACCAGCTGAATTTTGCAGCTAAAGAGAGAGATTAGATGGAGGGCGAAGTTCTATCTCGTCAAAAGAAGTAGAAAGCACTACGAGAAAAGATTATGGATGATGCCACCAAGCTGAAAATCATGAACAATGAATACGAAGAGGAAATGAAGAAAGCTGCTTTAGCTGAAACGAGGCTGCTAAATTTCGAGAACGGAGACGACCTACGTTCTCGATATTTAGCAGCCTCGTTTCGGCTAAAGCAGCTTTCTTCTTTTCCTCTTCGTATTCATTGTTCATGATTTTCAGCTTGGTGGCATCATCCATATTCTTTTCTCGTAGTGCTTTCTACTTCTTTTGACGAGATAGAACTTAGCCCTCCATCTAATCTCTCTCTTTATCTGTCCTGTCTTCGTAGTCAGGATATATAAGTGGGTCCAGCAAAATAAATGCCGTCACTTAAAAAATTGTAGCAGTGAATCAGAAACAAAAATTTGGGTACTACCCTTTTCAACTTGAAAAATGTGGCAGTTATGTGACAAACGAAATATTCTGATGCCGTTTCTAGGATCAAAATATTTATCTCATTAACAATTTGAAATATGACTTCGAGATAACGGTGAATTGTGCATGACCGAGTCATAATCACTGGTGCTCAAAGTTGCCAAGCACTATTTAATATTCTGTACATTGAAAACTAGATATAACAAGACACCTTGATTTGAATTGCGTCAAGGTATAGGAATATTTAAATAAATGTATAAATATTTTTTTTTGAAACAGAAGGGGACATACAAAAGAAGCAGACTATGTTGGAGATATTTTTACAAGAATGAACGTGCTCGTTCAATCACCTTCGTGACCGGCCAAATATTTCATAAATATTGGAAGAAAAACTGATAAAATGAAGTAACTAATCGAACACCAAACTTTTCACACACATGTAATGAAAGTTGAGTTGCCAATCTCTAATAACTGGCATCAGTGACCGTGGTTAAATAAGAATGGAACAAATCACTGGCATCAATGACTGTTATTGAACAGGAATGAAACAAATCACTGGGATCAGTGACTGTTATTAAACAGGAATGAAACAAATCCCAGGCATCAGTGACTGTTATTAGACAGGATTGGAACAAATACTGGCACCAGTGACTTGTTAAACAGGAATGGAACAAATCACTTTCCAACCGAACTTTGATATTGAGTGACAAATGAACTTTAATATTGAGAAATGCGCTGTTCTGCACAACGGATCAGACAATCGAATTCTGCTTGTGTATTGGCAGCCCAGCATATGACCAAAATAAACCAACGAGACCTTAGAATATTTTTCACCATAGATTTCAAATGGAAAAATCAAGTGGAAGCTACACTGTTAAAAAAAACATGTGTAACAACAGATAATTTTGGATAATCGTCTGTTAAAATTTCCGTTGCTTAAAATCTCAAAAAAATCCGTTGTTAAGCGGAAATTGTCTACTTTAATGTATTACCGGATAATTACATTTCATCTGTAATGTCAACAGATTTTAATGTTTTTATTCCGACAAAATGCCGGAATGTCTGCTCGAAGACCGTAATTATTCCGAAATTATGTTACAACGGAAATTTGTTGATTCGTCTGTTGTCTAGCTTTGTTGAACACCGATTACTGTCTGTCGTATCACCGGCTCTAATAATTAGCTGATACTAACATAGGTTAATCGATCTCAAAATAGAAAGCAAAAGATGCACTCACCATTTTGAATACATGCCTTCTTATGTGGTACCATACAATCTTATCTGCTTGTCGATTATTTTAAATGGTCGTCATTTAAAGCCCTATACAAGTATCCCTTTTGAAATAATGTCATGATGAAAGGAAATAACGTATACCGAGATTTGAATGTAGAAAATATCAATTGGTATCAAACTAATAATTCGCCTGCGCTTCTTTTCATTATTGCTAGATTTACTCAATGAATGCGCGGGACCACATTTGGACGAATGTCCAGTGGGCATTATCCAAAACCGAATAGGAAAGTTGTTCGGGAATTCCTTTATGTGCGACTATATACAAGAGCTATCGTGGCCGAGTGGGTAGCGTATCTCACTGCAGCGCTGCATGTTGCGAGTTCGAGCCTCTGCAATAACAAGGCAGTTTTGTGGCGAATGTTCAGTGGGTTTTGTCCAAAGCCGAAGAGGATTGTTATTTAAAGAACGCCTTTATGTGCAGTTATGTGCAAGACCCGCAGTGGCCAAGTGGTAAGCGTGTCTGACTGCTATACCGCATGTCGCGAGCTCGAGCCTCAACAGGGACAAAGCAGTTTATGTGGGAAAACGTAACCGGACGTCAGTCTTAATGACGGACAGTCTACGGTGTATTGACAGAATGCGTATAATCATCTGTTAATATCAACAGAAAAACTCAGTTGTTTGGACAGCAAATGTGCCCCGGTCAGCTGTCCAAGTTAAACGGAAACGGACGTCAGTCTTAATGACGCACAGTCTACGGTGTATTGACAGAATGCGTATAATCATCTGTTAATATCAACAGAAAAACTCAGTTGTTTGGACAGCAAATGTGCCCCGGTCAGCTGTCCAAGTTAAACGGAAATCGAAACATTATTCGGTGTTGAAGCGGTCATGATACCGTTGTCGGTTGAATTTCACGGAATAATAAAAGGTGTCTGGCCAATGAACTGCCAGACACTTCCGTTTAAATACCGCCATTACTTTTAACAGTGTAGCAACAAGAAAGGCTATAGAGTCCTTGCGCTTAAATCCATAAACTTCCACTACAAGTCCAGGGACATCGTGCTTCCGTCATATGCTTCACTCGTCAGACCTCAAATGGAATTCGCTGTACAATTTTGGTCGCTTCACATGAGAGGGGAAATTACCAAAATGACCCGTGCTCAGCAATGAGCAACAAAAAAGATTCCGGAAAAGAGAAATAAGACATGTCTTCAAAGACTCGCGAACTCGAATTGATATCACAGGAAAGAAGACAACGTAGAGGTCAGTAAATAGAAACTTTCAAATACATAAACGGATATTAGAGCCAGCCCTGACAACCTTTCTGACTGAGATTATAACCCAAGGAACAGAAATAATTGGCAAAAACAGCAGCTTCTTCGTTCCCATCATGATACCAACAATTTGTAACCGTTTACCACATGATTTGGTTAACAGTGACAACGTAAACACCTTTAAAACCCGCTTCTACAAACGCTGGGAAACTAATTCATCACCTTA
>SDVV010004572.1:0-20057 GCA_016164225.1 Gammarus roeselii
TATATATATTAGGAATAGGTTGGTTATCAGTAAACCTAGTTTTAGGAATAAAAAGGAATACCAAACTACAGTAGGTATGAAAATCATGTTTATTTTTTAGGAATCAGACGTTTTGGACTATCCATAATCCAACATCAGTGAGTTTGAAAAACTGCACGAGAAACAGTATAAACAGCTGTAGAGGTAGAGTAACAACATTTGTGAATATGGATGAGCAGCTGGTCCTACCTACAGCATCGGGAGATAACCCCCTACATCACTATATTGAAATCAACAGCTGTTTGGTAATCATTCATTGAGGGCAGTAATTTTCTAAAGTAAATTGATTCAGGTATGCGCAGGGAATGAGGGTTGTTAGCAGAGTCTAAAATTGAAAAATTTGCAAGTTTGAGCGGATGATAATCATTGAGCGAGTGTTCTCTGATTGATGATTTCTCATGTTTTGTCAGAGGTCTATCTGTTCGGAAAGAGATGCCCTTTTGACGAGAACATCGGATGAACATCTGAAGTATAGTACTTCCAAGGGTCCGTGCGCGCGCGAGCAAGCACAGACTGAAAAAAACACTTAATCACGCAAACACAAACAGGAACTCTCCCACAAATATTTTAACATTATTTCTAGATGTCAACAATGTGGATCGTGAAGAGGGAAGAAAAGGCAGTCAATCATGGGATGAAAAACTGCTCAGATTATTGACATCCCACCTATTGTTCAGGGGGATCTGGTGGGGGGGCAGAGGTCCCTCGGGTCCCAAAAGAGCCCGATGGGTTCTGGAGGGTTACCCAATTCCCCTTGGACCCCCGAGCTCCTCTAGTCCCTCGAGACCCCTCGTCTCAGCTTGTCTCGAATCATTTCGGCCAGTCTCGATTGGTCGCACCCAACTCGACTCGCCTCAACATATGCGACTGATCTCGACCAGCCTCGACGCCGCTCTCGCCCTCTGCGTCAGCAATCCTGTACACTGTAATAATTAATTTTTCTTCTCAAGCATTTTACATACATACAATTTCCTGTGTATGGGTTACAGCTTGGGGAGGGGAGAGCAAAGGTTCCAGGGTTCAGAAGGGCCTCACGAGGGTCCCAAAGTTTCTCAAGGGCATCACAAAGGTTGTCCCAAAGGGCCCCAGAAGGGTCCAAGTGGGTCCTCCCAAACCCCCGAGCCCCGTGTGTGTCACGAGTGCCCCCCATTCCCCGGGTCACCTGGTCTCAACCAGCCTCGATATAAAATAACTAAAGCGAAATTTGTCACCAGGAAAAAAAGAACTAGATTGATAATAGGGCCCAAAATAGAAGCAACAATATAATGCAAACAATAATGGGCTAATGATATATAAAATGAATAATCATCCATCCACCGCAATTACCAGTTGGTGTGTCTCTTCAGTTGGTCTTAGCGGCTTATTGTCTTAATGTGTCTTCGATACAGATGGCTTAGTCTCAGAATTTGACAGCGCAGCTGTCTTCTGGCTCCTGCATGCTTCTGCCGAGAGTCTAGGATTTAAAGCTGTATCCATTTTGTCCCTCAGCAGTCGCCTTGCCCTGACATGCCTCGGCAGCAGCTCCCTCGCTTACCCGGCATGGACCGCAACATTCATGCCCCGCTGTGTTCTTGTGGCAGTCGTTTCCCGCTGCTGCAATTGGTGCGGTAGTGCAGAAGAACTTCATGATGCAATGCGACGCCTTTTATGTACAGCGCGCAGTTAGGGTTATGGTAACTATGATACAGTTTGCAACCTCATGCTAATTTTATAGCTGGCGTATAATTCAAACGTCGATTGCCGTGGAAAAAGATATGTGACGGTTTGCTTCTCGTGGGATTAATCCCATTGTGATTTTAATAGAGGCGGTATGTTCATTTTGAAGTGAAGTAGAACCCCTCATAGATAATATTATCACTTCAGAGGTTGCTCGAAAATGTTCGGATGGCAGATCATCAGCGGCTTCAATCATTGATTCTATAATGAGTGACTGTCATTTATTGTAGAGCCAAGAAGCACCATCTTCGCTCATATTTCCTGGTCATTCTACATTTTTCGACCAACAAGTCTTATAAAGAGTAATTCAAGATAATCGTGACTGATTGCGCTATCCGTTCAAAATCTTCCGAGTTTAAACAGTATTTCTTGTCATTATTCCAAGCTGCGCTGAGCAATGATTTCTTCTGTGGAAGGGCTCTCATCGACGAACGTTGGCAGAACTGAGGCAACGATGAACGTGCGTTGAGAAACAAGCAAGTTCCAGGACGTTGCGGCCCACTGTCAGCCCTACTGGGCTAAACTTTATTGCCTAGCCTCATAACCACTGACATAGACGAATCCAGTTTGAGGTTGATGGTCCACTGAGGCAAGTTTTTATTTCTTTCTCGTTGTTATTGTCCTGAGCTGCACTGTAAAGTTGCACTATTTGTTCGTAGTAATGAGGGACGTGCTGGTTCATTGGAGACAAAGTAGGCAGCTTCACTGACGAGGTCACACTCTCGTACTTTGTAATGAGGGACGTACATGCTCCTTGGAGACGTTGTTGGCAGCGTCATTGACGAGGTTGTTAGTTTCGTCCGTTGTGATATGGGCGCTGTTGGCTGCTGTACTGTTGCTTTATTAACCGAGGCTAGAGCGCATGAGATGCAAAAAACGATCACACATATAAAATTAATTCAAGTCAGCCAATGTGAATTTGTCCTATCACAGATCAGTGTTGCAAGTTGTTCTACAATCTATGGAAGAAGCAGATTTTTTTTTTAGAAATTCAGAATTTTGGAATTTTAAAACGGGGGTCTCATTTCGTTAAAGCTCCTACTTGTTTGGAAAGAATATATTTAGATCAATAACCAACAACGCACTTGCACTGTTTCATGATTGAAGACCCAACAAACAGTCACCATTAGTCTTCTACCCTTAACAAGTTAACCGACGAGAGATAAATATTTAGTAAAAAAAAATTTTGGACAGATTCTGGAGAAGGTAATATGTCCTGAAGAGTTTTGACGAAAAAACTGACCGAAATCCACCAACTGAAGGAACTTCAAATAAATCTAACTTTGAAGTACCTCAACATTTCTTAACAAAAATTTCAGTAATATGAAAAGATACTTAGAAGTTTCTGACTTTAGAATGAGGGATATAACTTTGATTGGTCATGGCAATGGTCCTGGGGTTGTGGCGAAGCGACGAGGCTGGGCGAGGCAACTAAGCCACCTCGCGAACGCTCCTCTCACCAATTTCGGTCAATCAGTCAAAAAACAGGCAGAGACCTGTAATGTAATATTTATATCTGCTATGATTGGTACACAGATGAAAATGTATGCAATTTAATTTTCTGGGATGAAACTAATGTCATCCAATTTAATTTTACTGGGTTGTAACCAGATCAATTTAATTTATGTGATAGAATAATTCCATTCAATATAATTTGTTGGGAATGAACCAAATCCGACCAATTTAATATAATTTGAAACTATAATAATTTCCTCTGGAAAATATCTAAAAGGATCCAATATAATATGATATGAATAGTTGATTTTAATTTTTGATTTACATATTTTTTTGATTTACGTAAGCGACATCTTCTTCTGCTGTGGGCAAGTAAGACGGACAGTAAATGGAGTTCGATTGTATAAATTCCATAAATTGGATAGTCATGATTGTCAGGACAAGGTCAGCCACTTTTAGTCTGGAGCTACGAATGGATCCATGAGAAATTTTCCTAACAAGAGTTGTGCTGTACCGCCACACCTTGTAACAGCCACTCATGTCAACAAGCGACGGGGAGGAGTGACATGAAGAGCGATGGATAGCTCTTCCAGACAGTGTTCTTTTCAGATTCTGCGTAATCTGGATACATCGTATTTGATGGCATCTATTTGAAATTGAGTATCCCTCCAGCCAAAGGAAGAATCATAGGTGTCCATGATGATGCCTGCAGAGACGGTCTGGCGAGTCGCGACCCAATAAATAGGCATCCTTCGTTTCAAATCGTAGCCCGATCCATGTTCGTAATTGATGATAAAAAATTAAAGTCATTGATTTCAGCTCATCAACATTTTAATATCCTTATATGCTTCATAAAAGTAGTTGCGTTCAAATATTGAATGATTACAAAAAATAGAGAGTGCTTCACTGGGACCAGATTTGATTTTGCAGCAACGAATACAAACATAACTTGAATGTCTAGTATTTCCTGGTGGTTTCGAAGTTTTACTGAAACTTTAGATGCGATTCGAGGCACAAGTTAACCCACAATGCGAAGTAACCAACGACTGGAAGTTCGTTAAGATGCTCGAACTTCTTACGTGATGGCTTACACCGAAGAGATCGAGTCGAGTAATGAAGTGCTAATGGGCAAGCGGACATCGACGCTCACGAGGGAGTCTTTTCATTGAGACCGCTCAAGTGCAGCAGTTGGTTGCTAATACTACTCACTGGCAAGAACCGTACCAAAGTTTGTATCGTAAATCCATTTAGGATGCCTATCAAACATTTCAGGCGCTACATGCAACAGATCACATTGTCAGACGTGAATAGGCTTCAAGCGTTTATTTTGAACTAAAACATTATGTTCAAAAAGTTGTGCTAGGTTTCTTTCGGATTTAGGAATGGAAAGGATAGGTTTCTGTCTGTCACTGCCGTGACCGGGAATAATAATTCTGTGAAAATACTTGGTCTTGATTCGAGTATTTAACCTTGAACAAGGTAAGGATTCATCAGGAACATCCACTGCCATCAACTTTTTTTGCCTTCCAGCCACATCGTCTCATTTTTGTTCTGACTTGAATATGAGACAAGCAGATAAAACGTAAACCAGTAACCGTAATATATTAAATCAAATGGAATACAATTGAGTAGCTCATTTCCCCAAAATTAACTGAAATGTCTAAAATCAAATACATCACTTGAGATCCTGTCAATGTTATCGTATTGATTCTAAAAAAAATTATGTTCATCACTTTGACCACTTGGAAGTTGATTGTAAGATAATCGTCAGTAATAACGAGGATAGCTGCTGACCGGGTTGTATTTGATAGACAGTGTGTCCTTGCTAATAAAAGTTCTCATTGCTGTCTTCCTTTTCATTGGACCCTGTATTTTTTTTGATTCACGACAGAATATACGTTGAATGGTCTCGTCCTGTTCCATCCCATTTTAGAGGGATAAGTTTGGTTAAAAAATAATCCACTATGACAAAAACAATTCCACCAAATTTCAGTTATCCCGAATAAGGCTGGAATACTGATGTATCGACCAAGCTTAGTTCTTTTACGAACATAGTTCCATGGCTGCAACGCTTGAAACTTTACATCTGGCCAACAATGCCCTTATCATACAGCCCATGCTTTATACTTACACTGCTCCCGTGGAGAAACGCCAAATTTCCTCTCCCGATGGAAGTGATCTGCTGAGCAAATGCGTCAACATCGCCTGAATGGATGTTAATCATGAGGAAGCAGAGGGGTGCCCGGTACTTTGGCAAAATTGTCCTGTCTAAGCTGGAAAAGCGGCTCCTTAGCAGGTTGATTTATCCTTTCGAGGTTCCGTATTGTCGTTTGCTTGGACACATTATGCGACACTTCTCCAAAGAAAAAAGCCTGCTAAGTTGCCGGCAAGGAAGCAACGGCTGCTAGTCACAATAAATTGCGTAGTGTACAGTGTGGTCATTAGAGTTTCGAGCACGGAACCAAATTACGTCGGTTTACCACACTGAGCAAAGGATATAGGGTTGAGTAAAGTGGATATGGCTTGGGGGAAAATTTGCTGAGTTGCGGAGACTCATAGGAATGGGAAATGGACAGATTACAAGCAATTTATTCTGAAACGTATTTTCATCCACGGCCACGTCATCAAAGAAAAGTCAACAGAAACATGGAGATTATTTCCACATATTATGTGCTCAGAATACTCTGGAACGTTATGTCTCCTAAGCAGTTAATGACAATTTACGAGATAAAGGTATTCGCGTTTGTTCACATGCTGATTATAACTGATACCACAGGCTGGTAATTATTTTGTGCTTGCAAAATGTTCAATTACGTTAACGTTAGAAACGGTAAAGCCGGTCAAGAGGACTTTAAGAGTGAGCCCCACGGCCCCTGGCGTGAACCAGGGGTCCAATGCGGGGAAGGAGAGAGCCACACCCGGGAAGGACCAGCACCCCCTCCAGAGTGACGAAGACCAAGATTCCAATGGCCAAAAACACCAGCCTCTCCATGATGACCAAAGCCACCTCAGCCGAAGATGATCGGAGAGACGAACGCATCGACGAGTTAACCAGGAACGTCCAGGAAATCAGGAATCACCCAGGCCAATAGACCGGCCTCTCTGAGAAGGAATCAGAAGTTTTTGCCGCAGAACCTAGCATAATTGATCACCGTCTAACGAGGCTCAAGGGTCATGTCAAGGCCATTTTACTCCATATCCACGAACTTTTAAAGAACCAACAAACTAAAGAACACGCAACTTACGCGTGTACCTCTACCTCGACGTCCGACGACAACTTCGACGACTCTCCACCCCACAAAAAAAACGAGCTCCGAGGGCTGCAAGGAGGAAGAAATACACACAATTTAATGAACATAACTAGTTCAACAATAGTCATACTCTTCCCGAACACCTGAAGATCATGTTCGACGCCAAAAGACAGGCCGGATATTTGTCCATACACTCTGCGAAAAGAGCTGGGCTCTTTCACTGGCCGCCCAGTCCTGAGCGTCGCCACCAGCGGCGACGAAGGCTCTGTTATCAGAGTAGACACAAAACTTCAAAGGGACACAACTCTCTCCAAAACAAGACTCTGTGAAAAGCCATGCAAAATAGTGCCACACCCGACTATCTCTACAAGTTCAGGTTTGATCTACTTTGGGGATATTTCGAAGGAGGAAATCGAGGAGTACATCACTGGACTCATTTAATACGAGGACTGCGTTGTCGAAGCAAAGGTCGCCCCGAAGATCGCACCTAGGAGAGAGACTACCACAGCCCTAATATTAAAATTCAACTGCCCTACTCCAACTAAAAACCTAGACATTCCCTTCTGCGCCACCAAAACCAAGGTTACACCATTCAAGAGACGTCCGATGCTATGTCATATATGCCAGAAATACGGACACACGACCGGAAACTGTAATGGTAAGCAAAGATGCTCATACTGCTCCCAAGACGACCACGACAAACGTGAAGGTCCCCAGTCGTGCCAGTACGAAGAGCCGCAGTGTTTTTACTTCAAAGTAAACAGACACCCAACCGGAAATAGAGATTGCCCAGAGTATGAGACGGAGAGAGCAATCCTCCAATACCAGATAGATCACAGGGTCGGGCGATGAGAGGCTGTAGTCTCAATGCGCTTTTCCTAGAATGACCCTCCTACCCAGCAAAAAAGACCGGCACCATTCCACCCACTTTTTCATAACGTTCAAAGAAAGTGGTGCAAGCGAAGTTGCCTCTTCAACTAATCCATTTATAATGATGAAGTCACTCGCCAAACAACTTGGAGGGAAACCTAAAGAAATTCAACGACAGGCAAAGAAATATCTGGTCTACGTCGTAGAACGTGAACAAAGTAACGCTGTACAAAAGATAACCCACATAAACAAACTCAAAGTTACAGATGGAACACATTCGCCCTTCAATGATACCATACGAATTATATACACCTCCCGTTACACACCTACAACCGACCTCAGTGCTTTCGCTGAAGGTTTGGCTAAGGATTACGGAGGTACCGAAGTCCGTCAAGCAGCATGGATAAAATTACGTAACGCACGTGAACGTGAATGAGGGAGAACCAAAACTTACTCAGTTGCAAAATGGCCCCCAATGTTTAAAAAATGACTTGAATACAGCTACGTCATCGCATACTGCCAGCCGCATATACCCCAACGTTGTAGGAAGTGCGACGGCGAGCACGACAGAAAAGACTGCACAACCAGCCACCCTAAATGCTACCACTGCTCATACAACCATGAGGCAGGCGACCGCGACTGCCCAGTTTACATGGACCAAAACCGCCTCAATTATGCCAAAGCAGTCAAATCGTCAATTCAACCAAACTCTCCCGGCGACATCCACACATCATCAGGACAACATAGTAACAAGACTCCAACCCTCCTACCTGGCTGCAGTGCTTCCTCACTCAGCCCAGCAACCGCCCTTGAACCAGAGATGCGCAGTCCAAGAAATAATTTATGCGGTGCCCAGGAGGACACCGGAATGGATGCATCCCCCGCAGTTAACCACGCAGCAAGGCTCACTACTAGAAAATTGAAAAGGTAAAGAGATGAAGAAGCCTTCGATACCCAGGCGCCACTGAGCAAAAAGATCTGTAACAACTATCAAACAATGGCCCGCCAGGACTTGAATCCAGAATTACCTACACCTGTGGTAGCGGCACTTGCAGCCGCGACCACTGCAATCACAGCAGACCGCCTTCCATCCACGGACACTCCCGTGAACACGAACACTCCCGTGAACACTCGCGGCCCGGAACCCCTAGGCAAACTCAGAAACGCGAACACCACAAAAGCTCCAGCAAATCACGCGACCACCAAAATACTTCAGTGGAACTGCCAGGGACTCGACAGCAGGAAAGACAAATTACTATCCTCAATTGCCACCCATAAATATTTGGTGATAAGCTTCCAGGAGGTCAAACTCCGAGAGATCGCCACCTTCATAATCCCCCAATATATCATACACCGCCGCGAAGGCTACACCAACGTGACTGCTCACGGCGGAGCGGCACTTATGATCCACCAAAGCGTACCTCACCTCCCCCTTCCCCTAAGGCCAGAACTACAAGCTATCGATATAAAGATATGCGTCTCAAGGTCAATAACAGTGGTATTCATCTACTCGTCACGAAGTCGTGACCTATCGGAAGCACTAACGACCAAATCGCTAAACCAACTGCCCTCGCCAATACTCCTCCTTGGAGAGTTTGACAGCTAACATGAAACATGGTGAAGCGTGAGAACAGAACCCAGCTGAGTGATAATGGCTAACACCATAAACACTCACAACCTAGTCTTTCTCAACGACGAACAACCCCCCCGAATCACCCCAGAACGTGAAATTGCCATCGCGACTCGATTGGAGAGTTTTGCCTTCAACACACGACAGCCACCATAACCCAGTCATCATATCGCTTCTCACCAACCAACCAAGAAGCCCTGCCCCACAAGAACTTCGATTCAACTACCGGACAGCCAGCTGGGTGGAATACTCAGCAGCACACATCGCGAGGAGCGATATGGATGGCCTCTCCAAAAACTTTTCGGAATACGACCTCGTCGCCCAACTATACGAAAAGTATCAAGCTTCAGCCGAATCAAGCATTCCCCAATATGCCTCTTCAACCTTCTTTCCGAAATCATGGTGGTGCCGAGAGGTGCAAGAAGCAAGAGATAAGCGTTGGAGGCTATACAATGCCTACCGACGTGCACGGTCCACCAGGAACCGAGTAGCGTGGAAAGAGTATCTGCTGTATACCGAAAACTTCGAGTGGAGAAGAAACTTGAATGCTGGGCTCAGCTAGTCAACACTATCAATCGAAACACCACCCTCTCCCAAGTGTGGGTAAAAATACGACGTATCCAAGGAAAACCCGAGCGACCTATTAACAAACTTTCAGACAGAGGCAGAATTTATTCTTCCCACGAGGAAATCGCAAATAAACTAGCTCAGACTTTTAGCCAGATATCGCAATCGACAAACTACACAGCTAGTTTCCAACGGGAAACGGACTTGCGAGAAAGTGAACATCTTGACTTAACTTATTGAAACGAAGAGACCTCTACTTCTAGAAACGAAGAGGCCTACATCAACATGATCACAAATCTCCCAGATAACGCCCGGGAGCACTTATTAAAAGTGTTCAACACTCTGTATTCGAACTCATTTTTTCCCGATCAATGGCATGAATCTGTAATTCTCCCAAAACCCCAACCCGGAAAATTCCACGGTGACCCACACACTTATCGCCCCATCGCTCTTACCAGCCTCCTCTGCAAGACCATAGAAAGAATGATAAACACGCGCCCTGTTGACTGCCTTGATATGTATGCAAGCCTGAACAACATCCAGTGTGGTGGCCGCAAGCGCCACTCTACGACGGACCACCTTGTAAGACTGGAATCTGACATTAGGCAGGCATTTGTCCGAGGGGAACTCGTGGTTTTTATATTTTTCGACGTGGAAGAAGCATACAATATTACCTGGAAATATGGCATCATGAAATATCTCCACCGCAAAGGGCTGAGAGGCCACTTATCACGTTACATCCACCAATTCTTGCAAAATCGCATTTTCAGGGTTAAGGTCGGCGACACCCTGTCACCATCCTATCCGCAAGAAATGGGCGTCCCCCAAGGAAGCGTCCTCAGTGTCACTCTTTTTATACTCAAATTCGACCAGATAGCAGACATTCTCCGGCGCGACGGAAGATTGCTTCCATCACTTTTCGTGGACGACTTACAAATAAGCTACAAGCACCCTATTCTCATAACAATTCAACAGGAACTCCAGAACTGGGCTTCCTTAAACGGATTCCGAATCTTGCCCTCCAAAACGAAAAGCGTGCACTTTACTCATTTGCCCGGCTTACACCTTAAACCAGCCCTAACGCTGAACAACCCTACGCTAGTATACGAGGAATCAATAAAATTTATCGGTCTTGTGTGGGACCCTAAACTCACATGGCGACCAGACATTACAGCCCTGGAGACTTGGCGTAACATTCTTGAAATTCGGAGCCGATATGGACAACGGCATGGCATTATTCAGAAAAATAATACGGTCGCGCATTGACTATGGAGCAATTATTTTGGATTCAGCAGCCAGAACCACCATTGAACCTCTATCATCGTAAATAACGCCCTGCGTATCCCAACCGGTGCGTTCCGTTCCACACCCATTGAATCCCTGAACGTGCTTGCTAACGAGCTTCCTCTTCCGCTTCGGAGAGACGAACTCTCACTAAAGTACTAATTCAATACAAGGAGCTACATCAATAGCCCAGCACCCAGCGACGTCACCAACATTCTCGATAGACGCCTCTTTGCGGCTAAGAAGAACATATGCCCACCCTTTTCTCTACGTGTGGACAACTGACTGACCTCGCTGAACATCAGTCGCAAAGCAATCAAGCCTTCATTCTCTTATCGAATTCTTCAAATCAACACGCCAACGTAGATTCTCAGCCGACAGCTGGTCAACCTAGATTTGCAAACGTACCCCGAAGCAACAACCCCAACCAACACGTACCGCTTCAAATTCTCGCGACCACTTGATGAACAGCAATCTGAGCAGCGCCATATATACACTGACGGCTCCATAACATCGGACGGAGTGGGAGCTGCCGCCGTGGGTGGAGGGACCTTGCGTAAGACCACCCTTCCTTAAGAGTCCTCAGCATTTTCTGCAGAGATGCACGCACTCGAATTGACCGTCTCCATTACAAAAAGTGACCACCTCTCGGAATATGTTATCTTTTCAGACAGTCTGAGTGTTCTCACCCAGCTGAAAACTCTGCACATTGATCCCGCTACCCTTAGAAAAATTCAACACGACCTATTCACGATGTCCGAGACGGGTCAAGCGGTTGAGTTCTGCTGGATCCCTGTACACGTGGGAATAAGAGAAAACGAGGGCACAGATTCCCTCACTCAAGAACAATTCATCTCCATACATTACCGAGACTGGTTCCCAGTCATCAACTCAATCTTGGCAACAGAGTGGACAAAAAATGCTTGCAGTTAAACCATCCGTGGGAGAGTGGGAAGCCAGTTTTCTAATAGGGAAGATCAAGTGTCCATTAACCGTCTATGCAAGGGACACACGTGGATATCCCACAATCATCTAATGGACGTGGGCATGGGACCGAACGCACCACCATGTCCTTGTTGCCACCAAGTGGCATTCAGTGTGAAACACTTACTAATGGATTGTGATGCACTCACAGCAGCCCGACGAGCCTTCTTGAGCCCACCGTGCAACCTACAACGCCTGCTCGCAGTAACAGAACACAGAAAAAAACTATCGCTTTCGAAAAACATACCGGACTATACGAAGTCGTGTGAAACTAACGAGGTTTGAATCATCTCTGTTCCTGAACTCGCTGTTCTCACTGCTTAATTAATTATGAACTTTAACTTAACTTCGTGCACGAAGCTGTGAAGAACCAACGGATCATCGTGCCTAACAGGGGAGCGCTCAGTGATTACACGTTGGAGCTCCGGTGGAAAACAGAGAAACTACTTCTACTACTACCACGAGATAATCATGGGTCGCTGCGGAATTTTCATAAATTCTTGGTTTCAAACCATCAGCTTTAAAAAAAACGATATTTTAAGTGAGTAATTATTAGCTGAGGGTGATAAGGCGAGTGAAGCTCTTAGATGCTATGAGGAACTCGGCGTCATTATAATAAATAGGAAAATATCACGACCACTAATTACCAAAGATAAACCGATTGACGTCACTTAGGTAAAACGCATATTGGCCGGACGCTCGATAACGCTAATGGAAGCCAGAAGCAATACATATTATTCAGTTGATAAGTTGATGTTCGGTGCCTGGTGGCTGAAATATACGAAAGTTTCTCGAACGATGGCTTACCTTGGCCGGTTGTTTAATTTGATACTGAGACGGTCGCAGATTTTGATTGGACTGCCCCTGGCAGCCTCGAGCGTCCATCCACTTTGCTTACCCCAACATCTTTCTTCATCGATCATTCATTGTTATTCAACTGAACCATCGACTATTAGGCCTAATTAGGGACACTATTCTTGTTTGAATTCATCTCACTTAGTCATTAGTGCTTCCTTGAAGACCATGTGCGATCGGCATCTCCAGGCCTATCGAACATCAAGAAGCCTCTCATCAACGTGGTAGGTCGCATTCTAAGGTCGCTGACTTCTCTGCAGCTAGTCGATACGCCAGCACAGATTTATTCCACCGACGGGTCTGGTTCCAGAGCTCCACGGTCGCCCTACCCTTTTTGTGTTTGTGGTGCTTAAACCTGCTCGGCCTCAACATGTCATGCATATTATATTTCAAAGCTCATTCGCCCCCATATAGACTGCAGGGATCCTAAAGTCATGCTACTTTCTAATGTAAGAGCAAGCCCCAAATGTTGCTTGTTTCCTCACGCCTGTGGGGGGTTGTAAGGCTCGCGTGCCTCCTTTTCTTGCCGGGCTCCTGTTGCTGTCCAGTAATAAAAACAACACCAGCGTGCGAACTATTTTTATCAATAAATGGCGCCCACTTCCGGTCACGGGATAATGAAACTTTATGACCTCATTACAAAGAGAAACCGCGTACCGTTAATGAGAGGAATGGAACGGAGCGGATTATTTTATGATAAAGTAGCTGGCTTGACTGTAAATACATTTGTTGGCTACAGTACGTAGATTTGACAACGTTTGTTTTCCTAGCAAAGAGCATCTCGAATTTTTCTTTGTTCCGAGATTATTAGGAAGGATTATTCAAATTCAGCCCCTCAGAAAAATAATGCCAGACATTGTTATTCAATTAGGGAATTAGATTGGATCTCTCTTAACTAAATCAGAGACGAGTCATTTCATAACTTCACAAGAGATCTATATGTGTTCACGTTGTTCTCTCAGGGCAGTTGACACAAGACAAGTTCAACCGCCTGTTATACTCTTGTTGTGTGACATCGAGCCACAGAGTGATGATAAAATAATGAGTGCCTATTCTGTTCACCATTTGACGCAATGTTTATGCATAATGTATTTTCCATTAGGTAATAGGATTCGCATTTACGATCCATAGTGTGATTTATAGGCGTAATAATTACGATATACACACTGTTCCACGCTGTAAGACTGTTACAAACGTTTGCTTCTTTAAACTGTGTTTTGGTACTCTTGTTGTTCATGGATATTGCCGTCACAGACGTGAATTTTGAACATATAAAGGGCAATATATTTGTTCAAGTAATCAGTAAGATGAATAACTGCCATCTACAATGGCAGTAAATCGTTTGCTAGTTTGTTCCAGTATTAAGTGTTCAAACACGGATGCGCTGCTCCTGCACCTAATACACAATGTGGACTGTTGCTCGACGGCATGTTAGCTCGTCGTATTCAATGCACGTATCCATTCCCTCCAACATAGATGAAATCGCTCTTGTTTCACAATTGCCTCAAAATACTTTCGAAACCTGAGGAAGATTAAAATATGAACTTATTAAATGTATATACTCGTGCTCGTGAATTTCCTTCATAGATCATTTGAAGTGACAAATTCCACCTGATTTGAAAAAAAAAATCGCACTGATGGTATTGTCAACTAAACGGTGAAATATAACGGCTTGTTCACAATCGTGGGAAATTACAATTAAACGTGCAATATGTGACCGGAAGCAAATTTTATCTGAAAATCGTACAACGGCTCCCAAATAATCCGTCACTGGATATTTTTATTTCCGGTTATTTTTAACATTGCATGTCTAGTTAAAACTTCACTGCATTCTGACTGACGTGAGAAGTCATTCGTACTTGGTGAAGTTGTCTCCCCTCTTTAATTGGCAGCGGATATACACGACTGTGGAAGTATCAATACACACACACATGTGAACAATGAGCGAATGCAACGACGAATGACATTCTGAAGTCTCGATGGTTAATATGCGCTTTATGTCATAATCTAAATTGATCGAACTAATCTCGATGCAGTGCGAATGCCAGGACATCGTTAGCCAACCTCGCCGCGATATTTAAAAAAATATGCTCTCATTAATTTAGAATAAATCGTATCCTCTCTAAACTTTCTGTTTGGTTGACTTAATCGCAACCCATTAACTTGTTGACATGTGTACAATAAGTCATTTCCATATTGTATTAATTTTTCCGTCTAAACTTGTGAATTTCTCTCGCAGAAATTGGTTATCTTCCCACCTAGATAACTCCCCTCAATTCTGCGTGTGGACATTTTTAGCAGAAAGGCATCATTTAATATATACTGCTACCCCTCAAAAGTGTTCGGTTTCCCAAACATGAACGTTAGACAGAGGGTGACTCATTCATCTCCCAAGCAAGGATTTGACTCCGGGGAACAGAGGCGACGAATGGTTACGATTTATATTTTTCTGGAGAAACTAGAAACAAGCAGGATTATGAGAGTAATCATCTGTGTTGAAGTAAATACAAATGGAATATATTTTCAATCAGGTAAACGTGGATAGGGCTAGACAGTTTGACCAGACCATCACTGTGGTGGGTGGATTCTAGAAGGATATAGTGTCATTCCTCGAGACATTTTTTCTAAAATGACGAACAGGCGAAATCGGACAAAAGCAACATCCCTTCCTCGATTTCGGTTGTTAGCCTATATAATTGTTACTAAGAATATTGTCTGGACTTCATGCCATTAACAAAGTTAAAATCAACTTATACTCAGAACTAGAAATCTAATAGATTTTATTTATGAAAAGTTGTACATGAACAAGTAATTTACTTCCATTTATCTTCAAAAAAATGACGGCCCAGTTTTTCCATTTGCTTCATAGCGTAAATCGCTCTATGTCAGTCCCACGATTATAGGACGCCCAAGGATGTCATTCGAGAAGGACTTAGAAGGAAATAGAAGAACTCAGATGTGACCGAATCATTGGTTCCTATTTTTCGCGTGACATTCATCTTCATATCTGTTCTGAGATCCATACAACTTTATGAGCGAGTTTTGTAACCTTCGTGTTAAATCAGCAATAAAGTCCTAATTGCGTGAATGTAAACGAATTCCCCACTTTATTGTCGAGTACCTCGTCCAGATAACTGTCTATAAAACAATCGATTCACAGGTGTCACATCGGCGTATACGTAATTTGAAGGAAATATGTCGAAATCACAATGATAATAATTGTTCGAGTGCCATATGATGTTTTGGTCGCATCGTTTGCACCGTTGGAAAACATTGGGATACTTTGAGGGCGATAATGTTGGACAACCTATTTTGGTGGCAAAGGGTTGTGCGAGAAAAATTGATACACCATTTATAGCAGTTCAGATGATTGGACGATCACTTATGTTAATCATGGAGCTATCCAACGCAATAGTATCAGTTTAGTTCGCATGTGACAGTCACACTTCTGTTTTGAAATTTGAACCCATGTTATTTCTTCATTGGCAATGTTAAAATTTATTCCTACAATATTGGCAATGATATAACCAACATTTCAAAATATTGATCCCGTATTTCCCCACACAGATTGTTTACATGTTTACAGCGTACTAAATGAGATCGTTTGGAGAGGTAACTTATATACGCCCGTCATATCAACCATACCTTGTCTGAAGGCTGTTACGGAATTTCCAATGTGACTTAAATCGTATTGTCAATCAAATGTATTCGTATTGAATTTGTTTCAAAAACTATGTTCATCTGCTCATCGTCGTTGCACTATTTCTAGAACTCATTTTCAAATGCTATCAACAAGAATTTCTTGATTAGAATGTATGTTTTATTATGCATTAACTTTATCATTGTAGGTTATACTACTAGCAATCAGAAATTATTCCTGTTTTTGCAAACTTTAATAGCTTTATTTGACCACCATTACTGCAATTACGAATTGAGTGTCGCTATGTAACGACGCATGCAACTATCTACAATCACTAACAATAGAGAGGCTGCAAGCCTCTCCACCCCGCCGCACCGTGAGTGGGAGGCTTGCAGAGAGCGTTCATACCATCTCCACCTTGCCGCACCTCGAATGAGAGGCCTATAGCAAGCGTCCATGTCCTCTCCACTCTGCGCATCTCAGGTGGGAGGCCGGCAGCACACAGCCGTACCCTCTTCACCCTGCGCACCTCCTATATTGTGAAATTGACGGAACTTATTTTCATGTTCAAAAATGCGTCCAGAATAATGAACTGATATCCAACAGTAATCGGATCCATTAGTAGCTAATATAGGTACGAAACGCTGATTAGTGCAGGAATTAGATAGGAGTAAATAGAGTTACTTTTCAGTCTAGGGAGTTTGCACCCCACATTATCACGGACAGCCGGAGTCAGACAGGCGGTTAACGGGTAATTCATTCTGATGGATGGACGGACAGCTTTCGGATTATTAATAATGCATGTTAATAGGTTATATATATTATTAGGCTTTAATATGTTAATAGATTATACAAATAGAACGTCTATGCACTACCTCTGATGTTCGCATTTCACCGGGGCATTGCATACAACCTTGACTTATTCGGATGGAGGGACGGACGGATGAACGGACGGATGGACGGAGAACGTTCAGAAATGCATTGGCAAGGTTTATGTTTTGATCATTTTCCATTATATTGTATTTTAATATTTATTGTATTTATATATATAATATTTCTTCTTTAGATGGTTCTACTGGGGTACGCTTGGTCACTAACTGTTGCTCGTTATATATATTTATTCGATTCAGGTATGAATACTGTTATAGCAAGTTTCTGGAGGGGTGGGGGCTTAAGGATCCCCTCGGCAAGAAATTGGATGCCTTCCTTGGAAATTTAGGTAAGTTTGCTCATATCTATTCTTTGTCTTTTATATTCATTTCCGTATCATGTTTGCTATGTTTGAGTGTGTGTTCCGTTATATATTTATGTCTGGATTATAATTCTATATATTTTTCTGTAAATATATGTTTGTATTCCTATCTAGTTGTGTTATATTCGACTCATTTGGAACTTGTTTGGTGGAGTTTTTTAGCGGTGGGATGCTTGATACCAGATTGAAGGTTGGATTTCAGGCAATGTTTTGTGTTTTCCATCTATTTTTTTCATATGCATATAATGTTTATGGGAATAGTATGGTTTATTTGTTCGGTAGTTTGCGGGTTAATGTATATATTTCTTAGGGTGCTGTAGCTTCGTTACGAGATTCTGTACACTCCATATTGCATTATCCAGTTTTTAACCAGATATATCGGTATTCTATTGACGAGATGTTCCAATAGCGAGAGTACCTGAACGATATAAATTTATTGTTAGTTATTATATTATGTTATGTATTCGTAGTAATGATCGGTTGATTAACGTTGATTTTTATAGGATTTATGATATTTTTGGTTTACATCAACCGCACTATTTCAGGCATAATTGGATCGGTTATGGCATAATTCTTCTTGCTATGTTATAACTCGTGAGTTTTAGTATGGACATCAAGTTTTGTATGTTCTCTGTTGAATTTTCGTCTTCGATGTAGGGTATCGGGTATTCAATACAATATCGGGATATATTACGTTTGTATCCGCAATATAGAACAATATTTCAGGTATAATTTAGTCACACGTTGTTTATTTTCAGTGTTTTATATATCTTCTTACATCCTGATACAATATTTGACATAGTTATTATAGATATAGATATAGAAGATCCTATTTGTTATAGACTCGGTCCTGCTGTTAGGTTATTGTATGTTTATTGTAGGACCATTCTTCAATATTTAGGAGGAGCTAGAGAGTCCCCTAGATTAAAGCTCGTTGCGTTTAAGCTTATTTCTGATTTACTGTGATGGACACACCGCATATAATAGTTAAACATTGTCGGTTAGGGTAGAGTAGAGAATCTTCTTTAGTTTCTTTTATATATGTTGATGTTGTTGTAAGATTTTTCCACGATAATCATAGGAATGTGTGTTTAAGAGGTGTAAGTCCGTACTGCATCTTTGTGAAATTTCGTTATTGATCCTTAGCAAGTATATAGTGTAACGTTCTAGATGACGATTTCTCGGCTGGAGGAGTACTGGTATAGAGGTGGTTACACTCTTTGGTGGTCACTTGGACTTCATCCAAGTTCAACATGATTTTGAATGTTCTTGTAGACGTTGATCTTAAGTTCCATGTGTTCGTTAGAGAGGTTATCCGACAAGCTGCTCATCGTTGTAATGCTTTACTTAAATCATCAGTGAACAGAAGCCTAGCTTTTTATGGTCGAACTCTTTAAAACTCTTGTCAGTCTCATTATTGACCACTGTACATGTGTATAGATTCTTGGTTATATCCAAGATGTGACTTTGCTCGATGTTGTTCAGAGACGATGGATTAAACAGATGCAAGGTATGTTTGAATTACTGTACCATGACTGGGTGCTACCTCTAAGTTTGTTATATATCAGTGGTAGATTGCTGAGAAGTGACCTAGAAAAGCATTTCAGATTCCGTTGTTATGACACAATTCGCTTGGATTTTTGTCCTGCTAGAGGCATAGCATTTTGAACAGTTATCGTAGTAAAATAACATTATTCGCATTAATTCAGTGTCAAATGTCAGATTTTTTGATATGATAGTATATGATCTTAGTTATAAACCAGATCACGTAGGATATTGGACTAGGATTTATCACCATGCTGGGGTTGGATACACCGTATATATTAGTTAATCATTGTCGGTTAGGGTAGAGTTGAGAATCTTATTTAGCTATTTTATGGTTGTTGTTATATGTTTTGATTGGTTATCAGACAAATATATTGGGATTTGATATGAATTCGCATATTTTTCATGGAATGTTGGGTATAAAATGCGCCTTTTTTAATGTAATGATCCAAAATTTGGTATGTTTTACCTTGCGACACTGGATTTGGGTCCGGTTCATGGTCATCTTGGAGATCAATTCTATACGATTTATGTATTGTGTTAATGTTAAAATTATTCAAATAATTTAATGCTCATCTCAATTAGTTTATTCACTTGCATGTCTTTACTAGATGCTTATCCCCGCATGTCCTACTTTTATAAGTGTTTGTGATCCGTTTGCAGTTTAGGCACTTAGAAGTTATTGATTAATTCAGGCTTTGTTATGAGACTGCGTTCTAATTCAGAATATACGACTTATTCGAACATTCACCACATCCAATGTAGCATTTTTCACTAAAGGTTTGTGATAATCCCCGTAAACCCAACTCATCCTAACCTGATATTACCAAGGATTGTATATATTTCCCCCATTTTCATACTTATGTTAGGTATTTTTCATTGATTTAAGCTTTATTCCAATCAAATATATCCGTTTGTCTCTCTGGAGTTTTACCAATCTTTAGCAGATTGTGTGCCTACATGCATATA